>JANTPZ010076977.1:870-16397 GCA_025593235.1 Vachellia pachyceras | reverse complement strand
AAGGAATAATTCCAGAAAGTTTGTTTTCAAACAAGCTTAAGTTGGAGAGCTTAGTCAAGCTTCCAATGCTAGAAGGAATAGTTCCAGAAAGGTTGTTGCTATTCAAATATAACACGGTGAGCTTTGTCAAGTTTCCAATGCTAGAAGGAATAATTCCAGAAAGGTTGTTTTCATACAAACTTAGTTCGGATAGCTCAATCAAGCTTCCAATGCTTGAAGGAATAAATCCTGAAATTTTATTTGCATTCAAATATAATACAAAGAGCTTCGTCAAATTTCCTATAGCTTCAGGAATATGGCCAGTCAAATCATTAGAACTTAAATCTAGTGTGTCAAGCCTTGTTAATTGTGTGATCCAACCTGGAAATGCTCCAGAGAGATTATTACAATTCAAAGAAAGTTGTGAGAGTGTGGACAAGTTGCCAACACTTGTTGGAATGCTACCAGACAACTCATTATGGTTAAGATCTATAATACGAAGTTTGGAAAGTTGACCAATTTGGGGAGGGATAATCCCGTGAAATGAGTTGTTTTGCATGTTTATGATTTGGAGATTGGGGAAAGATGAGAAATTGAGACTATCAAGCGTACCTCTTAATCCAAAATCTCTAAGAGATATATTGGAAATGGAGTTGAGCTCATTGCATGCAATTCCAACCCATTTGCAAATTTGACTGCTATTATCTTTCATCCACGATGATAACAGATTTTGGCTTTGGTTGTCGAGGTTGGCTTTCCACTTTAGCAGAGCATTTGCTTCGTTGTGTGGAGAAGCCATGAAAGAGGAAGCGGGAAATGGGCAAAGCATTAAATAGCAAATTAATATTATCCACATAAGTGTTAGCTTCTGAGAATCTTGAGGATTTCTGAAGAGGAATGGCATGGTTATGAAGGAGGACAAAGTGAGAATGTTGTAGTAAAAGCAATGGATGTTAATAGATATATATAGGCAAATGACTTAACAGTCATTTAGTCACCGAGTGTACTTATTCAAGCACATGATTTAGCATTTGACCAACATTTCAACTTAAAATTAACTACTGCCTTTTTTTAACTGCTCATTATTGGCTGTGCAAGCAGTGAGGCAAATTGTGGACTTTTCGTGTGACTTGCAAGTTAGGGAACTTATTTCCTTTTGGAAGCTCTACTTGAAATCTAAGTTTTGTAATAAAAACTAGGTTTTACCCTAAAAGATGGAAGAGGATTGACGCATTTAATTAAAACCTAGATTTTACAACAAAACCTAAGTTTTACCTCAATGCCTTTGTACTCTACTCACGTCCTTTTGCTCACTTCCTTTTGTAATAATTTATAATCATGCTCAGACATAGCGAATAGGGGCACTCATTGAGGAGTTCTGCCCCATTTAAGGTCATTGACAACCACATACTCCCTTCCTCCTTTAATAATACATTACCCCCTACCCCTATCTGCTCCTCTTCCTTCGAATTATTAGTGCTGATGGATGAAGTATTTCTTTTATAGCTGTTTTTGAAAAGTTTTTTTTTTCACTTTAACTAATTTATAATCAAACTTGAGAATGAAATAATTTATAATCAAATTTATTGCATTGTTCCCAAGGACTTTGTTTGGACAGGGTAGCTAGAAGGGTTATTTTTATGCATTCTACACTGACTAATTTAATTTGAAAAGGTGTTTTAGAAACCTAATATTATACAGAATATTAATCATTTGAGTGTCTGCCATTTTGAAACTTATCACTTCTTGTTAGAAATTATTCCTCAATATCATTTTTGCCTCCCTCGTTCCCAAATCAAAGTTGTCACTTGAAATAGAATGTCAAAGAAGTTAATACGTTATCCTAATGTTGTCATCAATTTGTTATACTTGTCCATTGTAGGAAAACCATGGAGGAGGCTAAATATACACCTAAACTTACTTACGATCAATGCCCATGAAATTCCACTATGATTTTATGATCTCCAAGGATTCTAGGAGTATTTTAGGCCCCATTTGGTGCGCAGATTTGTTTTCAATGGAAATAGAGATGGATATAGAAATGAACATAGAGTTTAAAAGTATGTTTGATATATCTTGAAAATAAATCTTAATTTTTATGTAAAGTGACCGAAATGCCCTTATCATTAAAAATATCTTGAATTCGAAGGCCACGTACCAACACTTAGTTGAAGATGAAAAAATGGGAGGGTAAAATGGTAATTCCATGGAGTTAGTTACATTTCCCTGGGGTGACTCATGGAAATCAATTCCAACACTTTTGGTTGCCAATTCCATCGCCATTCTAGATATCAAACATACATGTTAATAGAAATCAATTCCATTTCTAGATCTATGCATTCAATTTCATCATACCAAACGTGCCATTAGGGTGTTAGCACATGGGATTTTGGAATAATTTTTAAAAAACAAACAGAAACTAATTTATCATTTTAAAGAGAAGAAAAAAGCTAAATAAGCCGTTATACTTATCATTTTCCCTAAATTAACTTATTTGACTTATGTAAACTAATATATAATCTAACAATACATATTAATATTTCAGCATATATGTAACATAAAGTAGTTTATTTAGTTTTTTTTAATCTTCTTAAAAAATTTCATTTAGGCTCGAATCAAGTCCAGTTCAATCCAAGATGGTCTGATTCGGTTCAATTCATATAAGCAATATAATGAAATCGAACTTGATCGAACTAACTAGTCGAGTTAGATCGGACTCGGGTCAAGTGCTCAGACCAGTAGGTCTGATCTAGTTTTGCACAAATTATTTTTCATTATTTATTTTCTTAAAATTTTTTATGTTAATCCTCATACTTATTATTTTTAAATGTTGGAGATAATTTAATTATGTTTATATTGTAATGTTCAGATGTATTTTATATAAATTTAGGTTTTTATATTAATTTTGTATTATTTAATTAAAATTTTGTAGGTGAAAAACAAAAAAGAATTATATTGAAATCCTTATGCTATTCCAAGCAGTACACAGACCCAGTTTTTGGGAAAGCTAATGGTGCATAGACTAGTTTGCTCGACACTCTTTCTGCAAGGAACTCCTTAGACTATCATTTTATTATGTTGTAATTCGGTTTATCCACCTTAACTTGGCCTTCGTGTAATATAACTCTTTTTTTTTTGTTAGTGTAATATAACTCTTTATTTTTAAGTGGGTTGTAACTCAATTCTCAAATTTTGAATCACTATAATTTATCCTTACAGTATTAGTCATTTTAGAATTTAGTTTTCATGTTGTAAAAAATAAAATTATATATTTAATAAATATTATGGATTAAATTATAAAATGATTAGAACTTTAAGAACCAAGTTACGGTGAGTCAAAAATAAATAATTAAATTATAATTAATTCAAAATTACAAATACTAAATTACATCGAAATAAAGTGTTACACTTGAATTACAGTTAAGTTAAAATTACTATGAAACCACTTTTAATTACCTAACAAAGATTGAATTTCCCTTATTTTCCTGTTAGCATTAGTCGCATCTCCGTAAAAGCATAAAAAAATTGTAGGTCCTATTCTTTAGAGAATAAATATTTACAAAACTCAAAAGGTATCACGTTGTCTATACTCTATTTATTCAATGAAAATAGGACGATTCAAATTATTTTAATCGTTCGATGACTCATCTAAAATAATTCACACGTTATTTTGTTTTAAAATGAATTTTTAATTCTTGTTGGCCGAGTCTTTTATTTTAAATTAAGATATTCATTTTTAGGAAAGAAACAGAATAAAATGTTGATTGTTTCATAGATGTCATCGGCCAATTAGAATTACAATATTTGAGTAGTTGCATTTTAATTGGATAGAATTTAGATAATATGGCACTTGGCATGTAAGTAATTATCAAGAAAAAAAGCTTCTAAAATGTGGTAACAATAATAACCCAACTAATTACGGGGTATCAATCATCAACATTATGTTTACATTTACAACCCATTTGTAAGGATTGTTGCTATTATTTTTACTGAGCTCCAATCAACTTGATTTATCTTTCTCACAAGCGTATTTAATAACCTTCTCTATATGTGTCCAACCTACTTCAAATGTTTTCCTATCACTTTTCTTCAACAAATGTTATTTCAACCATTGCTTTATAAGTTCATTATGAATATTATATTTCCTCATATAACTGTACGTCCATCTCAATATCCTCATATCAACAACTCCAACTTTGTGCATGTAGTTATCAATAATTAAGTGTTGAACGATAGTGTTGTGTGTAATCCAAAGAATACAAGTATGTAGCCGTGAGAATAGTCAACAACGTGTGTGACAGTGCAAGCAGTCAAGATAATTTTGGACTTTTCTTGTAATTTCAATATTGGGGTAACTTGTAAAGAAAGCAGCTTAACTGGTGAGAATTTTCCCAAAAAACAAAAGTGAAATGTGCGCATGTAGTTACCAATAGTTAAACGTTTAACTCATGACCACATTATTTAAGAGCAAATTATAATAGTTGTGTCAAAAATTAAGTGGAACTTAATATTCCACTTAATAAATGAGAGTAGAAAGAAGCTTTTATACATGCAAACTACAAACTAAAACTAATCCTATGATCTAATCAAATATAAAATAATAAAAAATAATATGGATATTAAATTAAATCATAGTCAGATCAACAATTTAATCTCAACGTGTTGGAATAATAGTGTTGTCCGTACTTACTTAAAGAATGCAACCTCGAGAATAATCAACAAAATGTGTGACACAGCATGCAGAGCCAAACTATTTATGGACTTTTGTTATAACTTCAATAGTGGGGCAACTTATGAAGGAAGCATCTTAGCTGGTGAGAATTTTCCCAGAAAACAAAAGTGCAATGTACTCATGTAGTTATCAATAGTTAAATGTTAAGCTCGTGACCACATTTTTAAGAGAAAATGATAATGGTTTGAAGATAGTGTTGTATGTACTTATCCGAAGATTGCAACGGCAAGAATAATCAACAACGAGCGGGACGGTGCATACAAAGTCAAGCTAATAGTGAACTTTTCTTGTAACTTCAATATTGGGGCAACTTATGAAGAAAGCAATTTAATTGGTGAGAATTTTTCCATAAAACAAAAGTGAAATGTGCTCATGTAGTTATCAATAATCAAATACTAAAGTCGTGATCACATTATTTAAGAGCAAATTATATAGGGTATCCAATTAAGGGGAACTTAATATTTAACTTAATATATGAGAGTGCAAAAAAACATTTATATATGCCAACCACAAAATAAAACTAACCCTATGATCTAATCCAATCTAATCAAATATAAAATCGATATTAAATTAAATCAAATCAACAATTTAATCTCAACAAGCTGGAATGATAGTGTTGTATGTACTTATCCAAAGAATGCAACCTCAAGAATAATCAACAAAGTGTGTGACACAGCATGCAGAGCCAAGCTAATTATGGACATTTCTTGTAACTTCAATATTGGGGCAAATTATGAAGAAAGCATCTTAACTGGTGAGAATTTTCCCAGAAAACAAAAGTGCAATGTACTCATGTAGTTATCAATAGTTAATATTAAACTCATGACCACATTTTTAAGAGAAAATGATAATGGTTTGAATGATAGTGTTGTATGTACTTATCCGAAGATTGCAACGGCAAGAATAATCAATAACATGTGGGACGGTGCATACAAAGTCAAGCTAATAGTGAACTTTTCTAGTAACTTCAATATTGGGGCAACTTATGAAGAAAGCAATTTAATTGGTGAGAATTTTTCCATAAAACAAAAGTGAAATGTGCTCATGTAGTTATCAATAATTAAATACTAAAGTCGTGATCACATTATTTAAGAGAAAATTATAACGGGTATCTTAGAAATTAAGGGGAACTTAATATTTAACTTAATGAATGAGAGTGCAAAAAAAAAAACATTTATATAGGCAAACTACAAAATAAAACTAACTATATGATCTGATCTAATCTAATCAAATATAATATCGATATCAAATTAAATCATAATTAAATCAAATCAACAATTTAATCTCAGGCTGGAATGATAGTGTTGTATGTACTTATCCAAAGAATGCAACCTCAAGAATAATCAACAAAGTGTGTGACACAGCATGCAGAGACAAGCTAATTATGGACTTTTCTTTTAACTTCAATATTGGGGCAACTTATGAAGAAAGCAGCTTAACTGATGAGAATTTTCCCAAAAAACAAAAGTGCAATGTACTCATGTAGTTATCAATAGTTAAATGTTAAACTCATGACCACATAATTAAGAGCAAATGAAAATGGTTTGAATGCTATTGTTGTATGTACTTATCCAAAGACTACAACCGCAAGAATAATAATCAACATGTGGGATGGTGCATGCAAAGTCAAGCTAATAGTGGACTTTTCTTGTAACTTCACTACCGCGGCAACCTATGAATAAAGTCGCTTGATTGGTGAGAATTTTCTTAGAAAACAAAAGTGAAAGACTTTATAAAGTTTGAGTCGAGGGGATATTTTAAATAATGAAAAACTTTAAAAAGTTTTATAAAACAATATTATTGCTAAGATTTCACTACAAGGGAACCCAATATCTAGAGAGATGCAGACATTATAATAGCAATTCATTTATAAAGTACATTGTCCATGACTTTAAATATCCATTTAATTTGTGGTAGTTGACAGCCATTTTTCAAAACATGAGAGAAAGAATAATTTTTTCAAAAAAAAATATAGAATAAAAAAGTAAAATGACCTGTGTGTGAAATTGAAAGAGCCTTGCTAATTATAACCAATACATACTTTTAGAGAATAGGATCTCTTGTAGAATATTTCCAAATCTAAACTTCATTACTTAATAGTTCTTATTGGTAGATAAACATTTATTGAAACCTATGATTTGATAATAGCAATCTAAAAACAAAAGAAAAGATTTTTTTTTGTCCTAAGCATATTATACTATTACTTGAGGCAACCTGTTTTAGGCATTGTTGAATCACTAAATGTAGATATTTTTATTGATGGATATTCGAACTTTAATTCGTCAAATTATGAGATGTCGGTTCCTCCAACCCCAATAAAGAAAATAAAAGGTTGTTTGTAGAAATCTAATTCAAAGGAAATTATTTGAAGAATTGATCAAATTTATGAAAGACAAACAAAGATGAAGTCCAAATAGGGCAAGGACGTGGGATGTTAGGACATCGGTAGGAGCTGAGCTTGGCCCGTTATTTGTCTGAAACCTATTATATTGTGAGCACTAAAACTTTTCAACTTGTTCCCCTCAGTAAGGAAATTAGTACTCTTTTAGCTATATCATAAGACATACGAGACATTATGTAACTCTTAAGTAACAAATGATTACATCTCTTTGAATTCATCTGTATCTGCAATAGTTACATCTACATCATATTTGATAATTCCCCAAAATTTGTAGCCTTCTAAGTTCTATGCTAAAGAAGTTCACTTAAGTAACAACGGGCTTGGTTGATTTTGTGATTAGCCATTATGTTCTCAAAACAGTTTTATGAAACTATATTTCAGAAGAATGTGTACAAATATTTTTCTCAAAATAATCACAAAAAATACGTTTCTCAAAATAATCACAAAAAATACGTTAAGAAGATGCAATTTTTTCTTTTCTTTGGCCCCATAAAAGGAAAATAAAAACTTTTGAGAATAGGTTGGGAAAGGGGTCAATCCTGTCCTAACACTCTTTGCAGTCTGTTTCATGTGCTTGAATCATTGTTAACACAGTAGCAAGACCAGTGAGCCACAGGCCTGAGGACTATAACAATAGAAATGAAACGATCCATGAGAGTGGCTCATGATCCCTTTTTCCTTCTTATTCTACGTCATATGTTGAGTTTCCTTTTCATAAAAACGCCAAAGTTCCGGCCAAAGAAAATAATGAAACCATTTGGTAAATTGCCATAAGCACTTATAACCATATTCAACAGTATTTTTCCGTAAAATGAGACAATCTCCTTCACGTATTTGAATCGACTTGTGTGAAAGTACCCATAAGTACTTCTCCACCGCGTTGCCAAACGAACCCAATATCTAAAAGACACATAACTTATTAATAACAAGTGAAAAGTGATACCATTAACAAAGTAAGAGTGATACCATTTTCAAGTTTGAGACTTTTCAAATATTATTTTGAGAAAATGATGCAAAAGGAATTTGAAAAATGTGAAATGACAGAAAGGTGATTCAAAATTCAAAAACCCCACTGTGGGTAATAGTACCGTAAGTGTCTTTATAAAATTACACTGAAATGACAAAAATACTACTAAACAGAAATATTTTTAAAAAAACCTTCAGCCACCTACGGACCCACCGGGAGCTCAAGTGGCGGTGGGCCCACCGGAGCTCCAGAAATGTTTTAAATCCAAGTGGTGGAGGTGGGGTTCGAACCCCTCCAACACTTGGATGCTTAAAACACCGGTGGCCATTAGGCCACCAATGTTTTTCAATATATACATATATATTATAAAGTTAAATATGTATACATTTGTGAGATCCTGTTGTAGAATTTTATCAAGTATGGATTGGACTTACCAAATTTGTATTAGGAATTACCATATTTATGTTGGGTTTTACTGGGTCATTTTTTTTTGTTTTAACTGATCCTTTTACATAATTTTATTAAGTCTGAATTGAAATTTACCAACTTCATGTTAGAAATTACCAAATTTGTATTAAGTTTTACCAAATCATTTTTTTATTTTGACTGATCCTCTTACAAAATTTTACCAAATCTAGATTGAAATTCACCAACTTCGTATTAAGGACTATTAAGTTCGTATTGGGCTCTAGGGCCTCACCACCCATAACTAGATTTGATTTTTTTACCAATATATTCTTTGCTCTGTTTTGAGCTAGCTAGTAGTAACTAATTAATTAATGACCTTTCCAGATATCATAGTAGTGTCTGCAGTTTCATTAATGCTATGTCGCATGAAGCTCTAAAACAAATTAATTATCAGCATTGCAGGGCTGCTTACACTAATCCAAAATACGTATAGCAGGACTTAGATTATTATATCCACACTTGTTCTTTAGTTAAATTGAAGAAAACTTATCTTGAGAGATCTGCACATAATTTGATGATGTGGATTTTATCATTTTATTATAATTTCATAAAGACGCTTAAGGTGTTAGTACTCACTATGAGATTTTTGAATTTTGAATCACCTTTCGTCATTTCACATTTTTCGGGTTCCTTTTTATGTCATTTTCCTTAGTTAGAACATAGTACAATTTTCCCTTTTTCTTCTTTTCATCTGCATGTTAAATTCTTAATAGAATCCCTTGTGTCTTTCTCCGCAATTATCATGAATTGTAATATGTAGCCCTTCAAACCTAATACTACCTTATTACCATTACTTTCTTAACTTAATTTGTGCATCATGTGGGACTTATATCAACTTATATTTTTGTAAGACTTGCGGTATTCTATTTTTGAGAGTAGCATGTGAATAAATTTTATAACTTTGACAAAGACAGATGAAGGCATATACTTGCATTTTCTCATTTGTCACCCCCAACACTAGCAGTCAAACTCTGTCAAACTCATTTTCTCTGCAAAACAAGAAACATTCATGAGATGACAAGATGATTTATTGCTGTTGTTTGTCATTAGTTACTTAGCAACTCTAACTTTCAGGATATTTTTAGTTAATATAACATGTTTTTTTCTAAAACACTTTAATGATCTTTCTTAATTCCCCCATCCCTCTCTTACTTGATTATTATTGAAAGGATAATTAAAAGAATTAGCTTGGATAAGAAATAGGTTCTACATATTTAGCATCAAAATCAACATTCCAATTAAATCTGCATTATGGATGAATGAGAGGGGTACTTTTCATGAAAATTGTTATCAGTGTCTTGATTCATAAAAAGTTTCTCACCGACACTCATTGATACATGAGATCTTCATATGCTATTAAATAATAATTACAACGATATGTTTAAGTATTTCTTCTTTCTCATTGGCCAACGGTAAAGGATACCAATCCTTCAACTGCTTCATTCGTCTCTACGACCAACACATCATATGACACATTGGTCGCACAATGTGCCATAAATTTAGGCTCTTGGGCATAAAATGAATGCTGGAAATGACTTATCCTATTAGAAAATACCAACATTCCTGAAAAATCAGCTATCTTTCGGTTCCATTTCCTCCAACAGTTAACTTCCCAACCGTTCAGTTTGACGAGGATAACTCAAGAAGATACCTATCACTTGGAAAATTATCAGCTGCTCTCAAGCTTCCACCTTTACCTAATCACCCATGTACACATGGAGTTAGTTAATTTAATTGTAGGTAGATACATCTAAGACTAATATAAGGGGAAAAAGATTACTTTTAGATTTCGTATTCCCCTTAACCTCAATTCAGGTGAAATTTAATTTCTTTGTTAATGGCAACGCTTACTCGTGAGGCATCTACATCACTAGAGTCTGAGAAAAGCACTATCTGCATTTGATTGAAGCGTATGATGTTACAAAAATATTATATTAACAATATATTGTATTTATATAATATTTTAGCAATATAATTAATTTATTGCTAAATGTAAACATCTATATATTTAACTTTTGTGATTTATTTAAGTTTAACAATTTTGCAGTTAAATACTTAAAATTTATAAGTTTAATTGCTACTACAGCAGTATTGCAATATTTAACTACACGTTATTGAGTTGAGCAAAAGTTTATTGATTTTACCTTGCATTTTTATAAAAATATGAGAAATAAAAATACACACAGAAACAAGACTTACGCATTACATATACACATATGTCGATAAGATAAATAAATAAATAAAAGATAAAGTAGGATTGGTTCAGGCAGCATTCTTGCTTTTGAGAGAGAGATAAGAAAATAACTGAAAACGAAATGTTTGTCACGTTAGAATTTGTAAAATTCAAGTTGCAAATAGCTTGCAAACTGGTGTTCATATTTTGCCAGTGGGGTAAGTGATATTTATTTGCTTTTTTGAATGTTCCAAACTGCGGTAGACATTCACTGCTCAAGTCAGAATTTGTAAAACTAAACTGGAATATGAGCGAGGAGTTCATATTTTGCTAAAGGTAGAAGATTATTTATTTGTTTTTCTAGATTTTCTAAAATGAAGTGGATATTCATTATTCTAAAATCAAACTTCATGAAAAATAGGTGATTGCTGGATTTTTTCCAAACAACTAATTTAGTTTTAATATTAACTACTTTAATCTCACCATTGAGTTTTTCCCCCTAAAATTCAAATAAAAAAATCTGGCCACCAAAGCTTTGGCACCAATTATTGATGCCGGAGCTCCGATGGCCGATTGTCAGTAAGATCACTTGACTGCAAAATATATTTTTGTGAGAGAAAAAAACAAGTAAAGCAATAATGTAATTTTACAAAATTTCAAAATGTCAAATTGTTATAATGCGAGGAGAGGAAGTATTATATCAAAAAAAAAAATCAAGACTTGCGTTTGACTTTGGATTTGGCTTATGGGACACCTCATCTATCTTTTACCAATTTTTAAGGTACTTTTGCGGGAAAGTGAAATTAATAAAATAATAATGGGAAAGGGGGGCGCTATTTCACCGCAAGATTGCCGCCGCCGGAGGGGAAATGAAACGGGCTTGCCGATTTTGTATCTTCCTCCTTCCAAATCAATCACCACTCCTCCCGGATCCTTCTTTCCTCTGACTAATTCTCTATCACCACCTTCCTCCGCCGCAAATGCCTCTCCCAGAGCTTTCTCGAACGCCTCACTGCTATCTTCTTCGCCTTTCGGATCTCCGCCGTACTACGCTGGGTGCACCACTCTTCCAGCCCCTTTTTGCATTTTACCCACTCTTTCTTACTGTTTGGATACCGACAAAATTGCAGAGAAAGGAAATTGTAAACAAGCTCGAATGCGGCTTTCGCATGCTTAACGTCTTTGTTTCTGCGGAGAGTTCCTCGTGGAGCTTCAGGCTGAATTCCGTTGGCACTGGGAGATGTGGATTAACGTTGTTGTGATAACAGCAATAATACTGCAACGCCTACGGCTGAGAATCTCATTATGTTCCTCAGTGAAGAACAGAGGGCAAAAGGGATGGAGATGGAGGCAGGAGGCTAGTGTAACTACTGAGAGGGAGGAAGGCTTCTTCTTGGCTTCAGAGAAGGCGATTTACCTCCTTTTATTTTATGTAACAAGCTCATGCTTGCCAGTATATTCAACAGAGAATAATATTTACAAGGACACGTCATCTGCTTATGCAGGATGATCCCAATCCTTCAAGGTGTTTGATCCATGAAAATGCTATATATAATTAAACCATAAGAGTGATTTTATATCTTATGAAAAAGAAACGAATTTCACTGTTTTAAGTTGCAAACAATTTCTGTGACTCTTCCACGGATTAAATACTGTCCTTGGGGTGTGTGTGTTTGTGGAACTTGTCATATGAAGATGTGGATAAATCAAAGGTCTAGCCGCTGGACAGAGAAGATATGGTCCGCTGTATTGGTAAAATAGAGGAATTTACTGGCTCTATCCGGTGAACGTGATAAAGAAGAATTTTTACATAAACGAGGTAAATATATAAAGATAATAATATTGTAATTTTCATTCAAACATTTTTTGTTTCGTTCTAGGTGGTAGATTTTTTTTTCTTTTATTAAATACAGGTATCAGCTCAAACCTTTGTTAATTTTGTTACGAGGACTAGGAATAGGAATGTTTTTTTTTTAATACAAAGGAATAGGAATGTTGAACTCACTAATGTCCCTCCTTCTTCCTTTCTATCTTGCTTGCATAAACATCGACCAGGGCCCATCGCTGTGGAAGGAAAATCCTGGTGTATTGTTATTGGGCTGAATGTATTGCATTGGGCCAAGTTTGTTAGTTTAATTTCTCCCTTCTGTATTATTTACTCTTGTTCTGGGGCTATATAAGAGAGCCCACACCATTATGTATGTTCAATATTTATGGATTAAGAGCGTTGTCTTGAAAGTTTTTTTCAAGTTTAATGTTCCCTCATCCATCGTCCGTAGATTCAGCTGACGAAGATATTGAACATTTTTATTAAAGAGAGAGGGTTCGATACTAGGGAAGGTCACTTTGTTGTGGCTCCAGTTGCGGCGCTTGGGAGACATCCTAACTCCTGGGTGCTTAGGTAAACGCCTGAGGGTAATTGACAGCTCGCTCTGCCCAACATTGGTATGACCTAAGAGGAAAAGAGATTTATCCCTGCCCTTGACTTGTGGGTGAGCCTAACCCCTGCCTAAAATTTTATTACCAAAAAAAATAAGTTTAATGTTACCTCAAAAATATTAAAATTGAGTAATATTAACTATTACCATTAAAAGTATTGATAGTCATCAACATCAATGTTATTCCAACAGTCTAAGATAAAAACACACGCGCGAGCATTATTTGTATAGTTCAACTCACTGATTTGTTGATTTAAACTATGACATTGTGAACAGTTGCTATTTCAAGTTCCTCGAACCAATCCACCTAATTAATACATTTCCAAAAGCTATCACTTTGATTTCACAAAAGCCAATATTCCTGTTTCTGTACAGCAGAAACAGAAGTATGTTTCTTTTATTCTTTTCGGATAATCGAAAAATAAAGAAATAATTAATATATTCAAGATGATTATATATTTAAAAAAAACTTCTTTTGTTCTTTTCAGGTAATCGGAAAATAAAGAAATAATTAATATATTCAATATGATTATATATTTAAAAAAAACGTCTCAATTCATCCTATTTCATCATTTTTCAGGATGGGATATGGTTCCAATATTCCTGTCTCTGTACAACACAAACAGAAGTATGTTTCTTTTGTTCTTTCAAGGTGAGCAAATATAAAGAAATAGTTAACATATTCAAGATGATTGCGTATTTACAAAATATTGTGTCAATTCATCCTATTTATATAAATGAGGGTAGCTAGATAAAAAAATTTTCGCTTTATTTTTTTTACGTATATAGTTTCCAATTGATTTTAATGGGATTTAAGACAAGTTAATTCCATTAGTGTAGAATACTTTCATTTGAGATAATACGGATGACATTTTAAAAGTGTGCAAGTATTTCTCCATTATTTTTTCCTTGTAAGGAAGATAGGAAGTAATATACTAATCGTGAACTATTAAATTAAAAACGAAATGAATTTGAGTTATGATTATTATATAAAAAAATGAGTTTTACAAGATAGAGCTACGTCCTGTGCTTACATTTCCATAGTGATTCAGTCTCGGCCGAATGCCAAACTGATTAAAAAATAATATTATATCCTCTAAAGCATTAAATCTAAAACCTTTAGTAGATTGCTTTAATTGTATTCATATATAAAAAGGAAACTAATTAAGGACTCTATATGCACAGTTCCCTCCTTTGATCTCTCCAATATCACGAAGGTGCTATTAAAAGATCTTTCGATTATATACTCTGATCCACTGCAACATATAAACTTGCAGGCACTGCTTCACTTGTTTGGATCACCACATGATTATCCGACACGTTCCTCAGAACATGACTTGGGAAAGTGTCGCCTTCGAAGCTCAATGAATACTGAACATGTCTGATTAGGTTAGGGAAAACCAGGATATCATTGAAGTCCGCCATTAATGAAGTCCCATTATTAGCTTCCATTGTTATTGTCTTCTTCGCCACCGTGCTCTTCAACTTCATTCCCGTCACAGCGTTACTATCCACCACCACCTGATCAACTTTCTGGAAACTATTCCCACTTGATTCATCCAGATGAACAATTTCAACCCCATTGTTGGACCCAGAGAATATGTTGTCAACGATGTTTACTCCGTTGACTACCCCGTTCACCGATTTGAGGACAACATTGGCATCCCCGAGGAAGAAGGTACCAGAAATATGAAGCTGAACTGGGTCTTCTGCAACAATACTAGTGTAATCCATGTAAGAATTCAAAACCCTAGTTTGTGTCAACCCCGCAAGCTTGAGATAAATGCCGGTGCCTCCGAAGCCGGTAGCTTTGTTGTAGCAATGTACGCCGGAGATTATGTTGGCTTGACCCGAGACCATTATTCCAATGGCGGCGGAGAAGATGACGACGTCGGTGACGGAGTTGTCGTTGCCCTGGATGTTGATTCCGATGCCTGTGAAGTTCCTTTCGCCTTTGTCACCGCCGGCGGTGATGTGTTGTCCGATGAAGGAGTTTCTTATGTAGGTTTCGTGGCCACTTCGGACGAGGATTCCGTCGGTGGTGAAGTGAGTGATGTAGCAGTTGTCAATGCCGATTCTGAGAGAGTTGATGACGGAGATGCCTCCTCCGTGGAAGTTGGAGTCCAAGAGAAGGTCCTTGGAGGTAGAGGTGGTAATACGGGCCGCCCGGTGGGTTTGGGCCGGCCCGTCATGAGTTTTGAACCTGACGGTCCGGGCTCAAAATACCCATTTTAATATGGGTCATGATTTTTCAAACCCAACCCATAACCAGTGGGTTGGTGGGTTGGGCGGGCCGGCCCGTATTTTTTTATATATTTTTTAATTTTTTTAAAAAATAATATAATGAATTTTTTTATCATAAGTCTAAA
>JANTPZ010076941.1:1212-16809 GCA_025593235.1 Vachellia pachyceras | reverse complement strand
GCTTTGCCTTTGGGCAATTTAGAGATCAACTGATAAGGTAGCTTTCCCTTCCTAAAAGTCTATTGTGGGCCCACTTTGAGCTCCACAAGTCTCTGTCCTTGGGACCTTTCAGTCTGATAAATGGATTGGTAGATTCACAAAGACCCATCACGGATGCAAAGACACATCTTCCAGTTTAACTTGAAGATTAGCTTATGGTTAGAATCTGATTAGTCTCTTAAATTTCACACCAACACGAGATTTATTAAAATCTAATTCATATTTATGTCAAATTTCAACATAATAATCTTAATAGCTCTTTCTCTTATTAGGACCATGCAATCCATTCGACCTCGCAAGAACAAATGTTGATTAGTTTCTATTAAATGCCCAATTTAATTATATGCAGTAGAACTATCCTCTTATGGAAAACTCTTGATACGTGCAATCAGTATGTATACTCTTGTCTGGCTCTTGTATATTGATATCAGATTTAACATGATAATCTTATTAATTCTCTCTCCTGCAAATGTGGGCTAGTTTCTAGTTTCGTGTGGTTACTTTGTCTGGCTCCTATATATTCAGGAATGGAGTTAGTATTGCCCAAAAAGCATTGTGATGTTGTTCCATGGATGAACACAAGTATCCTTATCAGTTAAAAACCTTGAATTGCATAAGCCTGAAACCACAAGAAGCAATTTCTGAAAGCTTCTGGGTTGGAAATTGACAATACATTGGTGTATTTACAAATATCACTGTCACAAGGTAGAGTGTATATATAATTATATATATATATATATCATTTGTAAGAGAGAGAGAGAGCTGACACATGTTTGATGATATAGATATCTCTGAACTGCTAGCAATCCAAACATGAGCAGCAGATTTTAATAGTAAAGGCATCATCATCATCAAACATGAGTCTGCTTCTCTCCTTGGCAACTAGGAAGACTTGGAAGAATCCAAGGAAGAAGCATGAGTGTGGTTAGAATTAGAAGGCCATACAAAGATTCCCCAGAATGGCTGTTGCTTCCTTTTCTGGTCCACAACAGCCTCAGATTCTGTTCTCCTAAGCATTTCCCACATCACTTGTACATCTTGGTACCCACATGTCTGCACATCATCCTGAAGCCTCAGCAACCCACCCCCTGCATCAATCAATAACCAATCAGTACTTCGTGCACAGTAGGGCGTGCCGCTTATTGGAGAGAGAAAAAAAGTAGAAAATTTAGACCATTAAAGGTACCAGTGAAGAGGATAGTAAGTCAGAATTTTTGGAGTCATCAAAAAATGAGCGTAAGAAAACCAAATAAAACACTCAATAAAATCATTTAACGAGATATTGTCTTTAAAAAGCTATCTAATAGATTTGTATATTGATAAAACGGCATCATCTGTCGACCCTGCCTATTAAGATAAGGCTGTTGTAAAGTGGCAAACTAGGCTAAGACGCCACAAGGCACTCAATTTTGTGGGGGAAGGGGATAGTGGTGGGAGCTTTTTTGAGGCCAGGTTATGTATATAAGAAAAAAAGTATTAAGATTTTTAAAATATACTTTGAAGTTAATATTATTAGTAAAGTAACAATATAAAGTTGCACTGAAAAAGATGTTGATTCTATAGAGACTCTTCATCTTCTCTTTGGAATTGATTCATTCATTCATGGTTAAGAAAACAACAATTTCTTTTGTGTGTGTGTGTGTGTGTTTTGTGGAAAAGTAGAAATAATAGCTTTAGATTTATGAAGTCATTTAAAAGGCAGAATAAAAGTGACTATTCCTTTTGTCTCGAAGTGACCTCATTAACCGAAAGCTAATTTATGGACAAACACAAAAACAGAACATACCACACCCATCAAAATGTCTCTGTTCACATGAAACAAACGAACACGCTCAGAGAGAGGGAGAGGGGGAGGGAGGGAGGGAATGTAATTTTTTTTTGTGTGACAGAGATGCCTCAGTAGTGTTAGTAGTAAATAGTAATAATAATACAATAATACATCTGAAGGAAGAAGGGAGAAACATGGTAACTGGAAAAACCAGGGATCAGAAGAAGGAGAAGGGGAAGAAAAGAGACAACGGAAGGGAGGGAGGGAGGGAGATAGTACCATTTTTGCGAGGTTTGAGGCGAGAAGAGAGCGCGCGCCAGACACGCCTGACAGGGAAGATCATCTTATGCCAGAAATCCATTAACTTATCTTTGACTATAGGGATCTTCTTCTTCCTGGGCTTCCTTCTCAGCCTGAGTGGAACAGAGATTCTTCTTAATCCTGCCAGACTTATTGAGGAAGATGAAGACGAAGATGTTGATGACGAACAGCACTTGTAGTTAATAAATTTCAATACTTTTCAACAACCATCTGAATCACCAGGTGTCACCACCATGCCCTTCCTTCTTCTCGCTCAAAGTTTCTCCAGAGAGAGAGAGAGAGAGGTGTTCGTTTTTTGGGGGTTGGATGGCAAGTGACCTGTGGAGAGATGGTTGTGAGATATAAAAGCACAGGTTAGATCACCGACACGTGATTTTAATCATTGCTATATGTATTACTCTATTATTAGTAATGTATACGCAGTAAATAAATAAAAACTATCAAGCCATATTTATTTATTTTTAACCAAATATGTATACGCAGTAATGTATACTCTATTTTTTTTTCCAAATTTTCTCAACCATACAAATTATATACAATCAAACAAAACACATTTTTCCAATTCATCGGAGGGTAAAAAGTATTTTAGGTCATATTTATTATAGGGTTTGAAAATTTTATTTCACATTCTTATATCAAAAATCATGAATCATTTTAAAAAATAGTTTATAGCGTTAATCTAAATCTACTCTTAATATTGCTTCTATTTTGGTTGGTAGTGACACTAAGTAATCCTATATACAGTGGCGGAGCCAGGACCTTAGACCGGTGGGGATAACTTTTTTATTTTCAAGCAAATGACAACAAGTTTGTTAGTATAAATAATTTGAGTGGGTTCAAATCTCATATATTAGTGAGTGCAAAATAAAAATCTAATAGTAATTTACATACAAACAAAAAATTTTAGTGGAGGCATTTGCCCACACTGAAAGCTATGTGGCTCCGCCACTGCCTATATATATATATATATGTGCGCGCGCGCACACACACAAGAATTAGTAGCTGATTTCATTTTGAGGAATTTATTAAAAATTTATCAGGCATGAGGGACATAATAAAATTTTGCATAGCCAAATTATCGGTACTCTAAAAATTTCGTATGCATACATCAGAAAAATTTTGTCTATATAAGTAATTTTCTACACAAATTATTGGATACTTTAGAAAAATTATCACATTTTTTATAAATAATTAACTTAAAAATTTTATTCTTTTGTATAAATTAGTTATCTAATTCTTATATTTAAAATCTTGTGGAGTAATATTTAGGATATGAAGAGTATTATTTACCTATTTATTAGTTAAAATATAATTTTAGTAAGCCTTTAAAATTGAATCAGTATCAATAAATTTATAAAAACTGTTGCTCAATGGATCATAAAGAACATGAATTCTCTAATGTGATTTATCATAATTTTTCTTATATAAAGAAATGGAAATATATAATTTATTTATGTGGGACGAATTTTCAAAGAATATTTTATTTAAAAGAATATGTAGGTCAAGAGATACTATTCAATTACCTTTGTTATCCCATACAGCTTTTACTATATATTATATATATATATATATTGTTTTTTAAAATCATCTTTAATTGTTAATTATTGTAGCTTAATTACCACGCTTTTTTAAAAAGATATAAAATATTGCTTCGGTTGATGTAACAGGAAACCGGAAAATAATTTAAAAACAAGTGGGTTCCTTGTCCTTATATTATTTAATATATTATTATATTTTTAGGATCATATATTATTATATTTTTAAAATATATATATAGTCAAAACAAACACGTGGTTTAAAATGTGTGGCTTCTTTTAAATTAGAATTTGATAAGCCATATGCTAACGCCAAAACAACCATCAATAAAATATATAAATAAAAATTGTGATTGGCTTAAAAAAATATCATGGAAGGTTATGAAATATTCAGCGAAAATACAAAAATTGAAATATGAAAGTACGTATGAATAAATTTGTAGGTAGTAAAAAAAATTGATTTAGGAAAATATGAATATATCTGATAAGATGACTATTTAATTTGTATTTTATTTTGAATTCTTCTAAAGTAGGAAAAAATTATATCTTATGACAAAAAGTGTATATCTAATTGGTATAACCAAACAATTCAGCCGAAAATAATTGTGCATTCAGAAAAAATATAAAATAAAATTGGTCATGGAACTAATATTTTTAAATTTTAGCTTGAAATTTAAAATTTTTAATTTGACCTACTAATAAGTTAGTTAATCTGAAATACGTAGAAGTAATAAATGCTAAACCCCAAGAGTTGCAAAAGCAGACCCACATTTTGTGGAAAAAAATAAATCAGTTGAGATGAAATTTTAAAGAATGAACTATAAATATCAGCCATTATTTATAAATTGTATGATTTATTATGAATTTTATTATATATTATAATCTATATAAATTTTTATATATTTTGAGCTACTATTTGTTGTAAATTTAATTATACATATGAATAAATCGATTATTTATTTATTTTTTCCCTAAGTCGTTAAACAACTGTGGTCACTTCTGACGTTGATCATAAGTAAGCAGTGTATGTATGAAGATTTGTTTAAATGTAAAATCAGAAATTAATTAATCAATTAATTTGCGTGAGGGTGAATTCGTTGAAAAGTGATGATGTAGTAAAATATTAGTAAGTGATAATCTTAAAAAAAATAAAAATTCCCTGATGGGTACATGAACCGATGAACTAAATATATGGGCAATGATTAGGGGAAGTAATAAACAAACAAAAAATAAAAAGGAATTATGTTAATTAATTGGTGTAAAGATCTGATTCGTTGAAATGTACTAAGAACCAAAACGATTATAAACTATACGGAATGATTGGTCCACGTGCGACGTGAAGGATTCAACAGAGGCCGTTGGTTGTATGTAGTAGTATTTTGTGAAACACAACTTCATTCTTATTTGGAAAAACATGGTACAAATATCCAGACCGAACAGTTCGATTCAGAT
Organism: Vachellia pachyceras; assembly: GCA_025593235.1. Classification (NCBI taxonomy): domain Eukaryota; kingdom Viridiplantae; phylum Streptophyta; class Magnoliopsida; order Fabales; family Fabaceae; genus Vachellia; species Vachellia pachyceras. The sequence goes on along the minus strand of JANTPZ010076941.1, from coordinate 11,694 downwards.
TAAAAATTGGTGAGTCCAGGTTTAATCCAGTTGGATATCTGAATCAAGACCGAGTTAACCCATCCAACCCAATGTTAACAAAAATAGCCTTTAATTCTCTATTTATACAAATTTAATCATGAGAAAATAAGATAAAATTAATTCAATTTATCCTAGTTGTTTTTATCATTAATATTTAATTAAACTCTGAAAATTTAAAATATAGGTAAAATAAAATAATATTATAGGTTTTACCTATTAAATTTTATCAAATAAAATACAATATGCTAAATTATATTATTTTAATATAGCTGGTCTGACATTGGGTTGACTCTGATATAATCTATCAACTCTTGAACCACCATCTCACTCAATTCAGTATTCGGCCCAACTTTTTAAACCTTAGCAAAGAAGATGACTTTTAAATTTAATTTTTTTATTTGAGCATTCAATATCTTAAATCTAAAATACCTCGTTTTAATGAAAAATTAAGGAAAAATCCTCCATGAATTAATTAGAGAATGAAACATGCTCTATTGCATATGTAGAATCTCAATTGCACATGTGTGAATGATCTGATTTTACAATTAATTCCCCGATGAGGTGTTTTCCCCCAATTTTTTCCATTTTAATTTGAAGGATATATTAGGAGTTCAGACCATTTTAGATTAACCGGGGTAGGACTATAAGACCATAAAATTTTATCACCATGCATCTAACAATGATGTATTATCCCTGGAGTCTATGGTTAAACATTTATGTGCCATTTCAACCAAGTGTTTGGTGGAAAATTTGTAATTAAAATTTTGAATACTATAAAAATGCCACGTTATTTGTAATTTAATTTGATTTTAAGTTTAATTTGGATTAATTTAAAAATATTTCTAATTATTTTCAACACCTAACCCTAACCCTAACGTCTTCAAAATCAAATTTTCCAAGAAATGCTGCGTGCATTGAAATTAGGTTGCTTTGCTTTCAACTCTCATGTCACCTTCCTCTGAATTTAATGCTCCTTTGAATTTTGAAATTCCTTTTACCAACATCTAACCTTTAATTTCTTCTTCTTCTTCTTCTCTTTTTTTTTTTAAAAAAATCCTCAATTCATTCTTCAGTGATTTTTTTAAGTAGTGGTTAATTAATATAATATTTAACATGTCAAGTTTATTCTAATTTTGATTTTGATCTCTCAAATTTAAAACAATTTATTTTGATTTCTCAAAGTGTAAAATAGTCTAAATTCTTATTATATTATCATGATCAATACTTTAAATAAAATGCAATTTGATAGATAACAACTACTTATTTTAAACTTAAGGGATTAAAACTAAAATGAAGACAAGTTTAAAAAATTAAAGATTACGTTGAAGATTAAAAAAAACTTCTTCTACAAACTTTTGAAATTCATGAAGTACTTTAGTTGGTTGTAGCAAAACTAATTACTACTATCTTTAGTTGATCATATGTCATCAATAAGGATCTAACATCTCATTGCATGATCAAACCGTTTCACCAAACCTATTTTGCATATTCAAACAATATACTTTTATATTTGATCTCATGTCAACATAAGTTAAACCGTTTAATTTCACCGATTTTCTAAACTATCATGGTCAATAAAAGTTATCATCATCATATATTGTTTGTATAGCTAATTTTGTTGACACATATTGTTTACTCATCTCTTTTTTCTAATAATAATTTAACCAAAAAAAAATCTTTTTGGTCTCTCAATTTTAGATCAGGTTGTAATTCAATCTGGAATTTGATTTAGTGCGACTTGATCCCTAAAGTTTTTGACTCTATTATAATTGAATCCCTAAACTTTGATTCATTGTAACTCATTATTTATAGTTTTAACCATTTTATAATTTAGTTCATATATTTTAGAAAATAAATTATATATACAATAAAAGGTCATAGACTAAATTATAAAATAGTTAAAACTATAGGGACTCAGTTGCAGTGAGTTAAAGTTCAGGGACTGAGTTACAACCAAGTAAAAACTATATGAATCAAATTGCACTAAATCAAAGTTCAGGGACTGGATTACAATCGGATCAAAATTTGAATGATCAAGAGATTAATTTTCTTATGGTTTAATTATGCAGCTTTATAAAGGAAAAAATTGAATTAATTTCAACTGGAGATTAATTATTCGCTTGAACGTGTGATGGGATGATGTATGGATATTCAATTTGTGAACTTAAGCGTGTGACCAGAAAAAGCAATAATCCATAATTGTGGTGTCTGACTCGCATTTCAAGTTTGGACTTTAATCAAAATTCAAATGTTAATAATAAAGCATCTAAAATTCTAGCTTGTGCTCTCTTCAATTTGAGTGTATATATACAAGTTATGCTAACATAAAAATATTTATTATTAACCAATCATATGTTTGCAAAAATAAATTTAAAATATAATACCTTCATATTTGATAGTAAATTTATTATCCATATATTATGAATATTGTAAAATGATAAAAATCATTATTTAAAAATTTTATTGGAACAATGACTTAGCGCATGTTTGGAAGCTATTCCCAGAATCTAGGTTTGGTTACAAAACTTAACTTTTGTCCAAGCACAAAAAATTTTCAGAAAAGCTATTTTGGTTATAAAATCTCAGTTTGAAATCTAGGTTTTAAAACCTATGTTATCTCTTTACTACTTTTTCATCTTTTTCCTACTTTTTTCTCTTTTTTCTTTCCTACTTTTTTCCTTCTTTCTCTTTCATCTTTCTTACTTTTTCTTTCTTTCTCTTTTCTACTTTTTCTTTTTTTCTACTTTCATTCTTTCTATTTCATCTTTCCTACATACTTTTTACCTTGAATTTGTAAAAACTAATAACTTCCCAAACAAAAATCACTTTTCAAAACTTAGATTTTGTCTCGGTACCTGTAAATCTATTTTCCCAAAATTTATTCTCTAAAACATAGGTTTTACCTGGAAATCTGTAAAAGCTATTTTCAAAATAACTTCCAAACAAGCCTTTAATGTCTTGTTATATACATGTAGTTGAATTTAAATTATTCTTACCAATAAAATATTTATGAGGGATTTAATTTAGGGAGAATTACTTTAAAGTCCCGTGCTACGAATTAATTACTCTAAGGTTCCAAGAGGTTGTTAATTGTAGCTGCTTCACTTGTCAATGTTACTCCTTAACTTGTTCTTAACAATCCCTTAAGGCTTTAGAGTAATTAATTCATTATCACGTGAACTAAATGCAATTCTGCCTTTAATTTACAAGAAATCAATAGCGTAATTGAATATTTGGTTAATCCCATAGCCTAGTTTTTCTTCACAGATAAAATTGATTAAAATTAAAGAAAACAAAAATCTTTATATTTTCTTCTTGAATTATCCTATTTTCTTCTAATTTTAGAGCATCCAAACTCTTCCATCCTTATCTAAACCTAACTAATTCTAACTAATCATAATGATAACAATAATTAAGAATAAAACAGGCATTCACCCATTATTAATATTATATATATATTGTTCTTTTATTGTCCATCCAACGTGGTCCACTTGCTGTTCTTGAGTTGATTCTTTGCTTTGTCCATTATTCAAAAGGAAGATTCTCAATTAATTACCTAACTTCAATAAAAAAATATCAGTGAAAAATTAATATATGACTTAATTACGAAGTATCTTCCATCCAAGAAGAAAGTAGATGAAGAGTTACGAAAGGAATCTTGGCAGAAAAAAAAAACAAAAGAAAAGAACAATAACAAGTCTGCATAATAATTTACCTTTGATTGTTCTAGAAGTTTCATAAATGTAAAGATTTATATGTGTTGTCGCATTGCATTTGGTCAATTTAAGGATTGTACATATCTTTAATTAATTAATTATCGTCATCCTTTGAACTGTTTGGTTTTCTAATCACTACAAGATTAACTGAGGAGCTGAGATTGAGAGATTGATTAGCATATTAGCAAAATATTTCCGTCTATATTAATTATCTTATATTCAATATTATTGACTAATATAATATAATCTCATGGGAGGATTAATCGTTTAGTTATCATAATTTTGGTTCAAGTGCGACATAATTTCTGAATTTTAATTTAATGTAATATATTTTGTATAGTTTTAACTTGTTTAAAATTCAATATATACATTTTGACTTAGTGCATCTTAATTCTTATATTTTTAATCATTTTTAAATGTTGGTTTCTACATTTTGGAAAATAGAATTATGAGGAATAAAGTTATTTTTAAAAGTAAGAATTAATGTTTATAATGTCTAAATATAATTTGTACTGACTTCAAATTTAAAGAATTAGTTTAAATCAAATCAAACTTATAAAAAAAAGTTATCAGGAGTTAAAGTTGATGGATTAGTTGCAATTAAAGTAAAAATATAGAGATTAAATGATTAATTCTCTTCATTATTATCAACTAATTAATCTAAATTCAAGTTAATCATTCGGACTCCAAATATATAAGGATGAACTCTTTCAATATAATTTTCTCTATCTACAAAACTTGCTTTGAATTTAATACTTCTGTTTTACACTAAAAAAATAAATATATATCTACTAATTAAGATGATTATCATACTATGGGCCTGTTTAACTAACGTTTAAAACTATTTTTCTAATGTGATTTAGGCTTATAAGGTAAATATGTTAAAGCTACTTTTGTTTGAACATGATTTTTCAATAATTTGACGAACTATACTTGTATATTTTATTTGTTTCCCCACTTAACCGTACAAGAACCCTTAAAAGATTTGGATCATATTACTTAAAAATAAAAAGTTACAAAACAAATAATTAATTACATATATTGTTGAACCACACCAATTACAACTGAAGAGTGCAATAATTTTGTTGGTGAGGGGACAAATCTTTGTCCTCTTTGTAATGATAAAAGTTTATAATAATTAAAAAAATGAAGATAATGATTTACTATCAATCATTATTCACTTTGGCCATACTTGAGTCAGCAGATTAATTATCTTGGTATTTTTTAAATTATATATGTGGGAATAATTAATTAAGTTATATTCAGTTGATTTGTTAAATAATTATATTGCTGCACAAAAGTAATGATTAGGACAAAGAATGAGTTAATGATGGGATTCAAACTTCTGAACCCACTCAATTAAATTCCACTTTGTTTTTTGTCACACATTCTTTTCAAAGATTATGGATTCATTGTGTCACATATATGTCATTACATAGAGTTCAAACCTTAATACATGAATTTATATACATCTAAAGAAAAATCAATATGCAAATTTCTATATTTCCTTGCTTATTTTTAATGAGGTTTTTGCAGCACTCCCTTTGTACTTTTTATGAATAACTATTAAAATAACATAAAATGAAGTAACGATATAACATTAGTTAAATTAATAAATGTGTTAGAGATATAATTTTTTCAAACCTTACCCTTATTTTTTAATATGATAGGTGCCAGAGAGAATGTGTAAAAAGAGAGAGAGAGAGGAAAGACAATGAGTGGGAAAACAAAACTAAATTGTTGCTTGTGTAAATGATCAATCATATGAGATAATACTGTTTATAAATATGACTGGAGGGATTTTTTATTATTTTGCATGAAGTATCTGGTATATTTTGTCTATCTCACCTTAACTCAAAGAATTTATTGAATGTCTATATTAATCCGGATTGAGTCAGGCAAAACTTACAACCAAGCAATTAACAATGCTACATTTTCGGAGTTTGAACTTGAAAGTTAGTATAACCCTTGACCAGTTGAATAAAAAAAGCAAATAAAATTTAAAAAAATTAATGAAGTAATTTTCTCATAATACAGTATAAAATACATAAAATAGCCTACTACTTATCACATTAAAACATATTCATTCTACGCTATATAATGCATAACAATAAATATCTAGTTTTAATGTTAAGTTGCAACCCAAATTAATGAATAATATTAATATATTAATAAAAGTTTTCTATTATAGAGATAGAAGGAAGCATAAAATTATAGTTTCACACATTTATTATGAATGAAAAGTAGTAACTACTTTTGAAACAGTTAAAATTCTCAAGTTCCTTATTCATTAACAAGAAAAATTCAAGTTTTAACACCATATTTATATATATAATGAATAATATGATTAATATCTTATGGGTGCATAAAAAGAGCATAGGGGCCACAATCTTATATTAATTATATATGAAGGGCCTAGAAGCATGCCCAACTTTATCAACAATAATATTCATTACTCACCAAAAGTCAAAATTTTTTAACTGAAAAATAATTGAAATGCAAACCCTATTGCAAAGTAGTGATTATGGGTTTGTTTGGCCGAGCGTTTGGAAAAACCAAACGCACATTCAACAGTGTTTTTTCGCAAAACGAGATAATCTCCTTTATATATATTTACCTCGATTTACGTAAAAATAATTTTCTACCGCGTTTCCAAACGGGCATTATATCTCAAAAAGTGTGAATGGAAGTGAATGATGTGTCTTCATCCCTATTTGTTTAAGAGTTTACCTAATAAACCCATTTTAATTAATTACTTGTGTTTATTAATGATTCATTCCCACTTACTCCTTTCCAAATTTATATTCTTTTTGCCACCTTTCCAAATTTACATATTAAGTTTGAGCGTCATAGATGATAAAAGTTATACAAAAAAAGGGAAATTTTCAATTATTAGGGTCTGACCTAACTTGAATATTAATTACCCCTGTTTACTTATATATGTAAATCATTTTAAATTATTTTACATACATAAAAAATCATTGAAATTAGTTTTAGCTCTTCAACCTTTTTAAAATGATCATAAGTTTTTGAAGTTATGCTCATGAAATAGTTACTTCATCTTAATTATTTCTCTTTTAATCTCCCTCTCACATACTAATTTTATAATATTCTGTGATCTCTACTAAAAGGCACTTGTTAGAAAAAACGAATGGTCTTTGTTATAAGTCACCAGGTGAAGTATGAATTTCATTTTCTTAAGATTATCCCCATTTAAAATTTGATGCATTTTTCTTTTCTTTTTTTTAACTTTTCAAGATATAATCCTTGATTTTAAATATAGAAAATTATTTTTGAATAATTTAATGATTTTACTATCTCTTTTTATCTGGTGATGTTGTTGAAGATCTCTTATAATAAGAATCACAATAGTATTATAAAAATAGGAAAAATTAAAAATACCCCTTTCGGCTCTAAATATAAGCCCTTTCACACTATAAATCCAAAGAGTATTTAATTCTTCCTGAATTTTGTAAAGCAACTTACATTTTGAATACTCAAAATCTTCTTGAATATTCCTTGTATAAAACAAACGGATGGAATAGTTAGTAACATTGAATAATAATAGATTATTTGATAAAAAAAATACATGTACAATGGAAGTGACACATATGTTTGTCTCTCCCATGTTGCCATTTTCCTTCCCCCAATGAATTTTTTAATAAAAATTATTACATAGTTTGTTCAAATGATAAAGTTCAATTAAATTGATGCCTCAACTTGGCTCACCCATTGAGATCATTCCATCTCTGAATAGTGTGCTACAGATAGAGAGAGAGAGAGAGTGGGGGAATTATAAATAAGAGGAAGCAGAATGTGCATTATGAAAAGAAGCATTATTATTTTTTATTGTCACCAAAACGAAGAAGAGGATGGCATGCCACCCATTTTTATTAGGGAGAATGACTCTCAGGTCCCAAGTAAGACACTTAATTACAAATCCCAAACATTTGTACTAAATACAAAATGGTCCCAATGATTTACAAAATTACAAAATGGTCCCAAAACTGCTAAAGTTGTAAATGAAGGCTGCTGAGCTTGTAAAGACAGGCTGCTGAGGTTGTAAATGAAGGGCTGCTAACCTCAGCAGCCCTTCATTTACAACCTCACCAGCCTCCATTTACAATCTCAGAAGCTTTCATTTACAACCTTAGCAGCTATTTCTGGGACCTTATGGTAACTGGTCCCAAAGTTGCTGAGGTTGTAAATGAAGGCTTCTGAGGTTGTGAATGAAGGCTGCTCAGGTTGTGAATGAAGGCTGCTGAAGTTGCTAATGACTAATAACCTTTAATAACCTCCCCAGCCTTCATTTACAAGCTCACCAGCCTTCATTTACAACCTTAGTAGCTTTGGGACCATTTTGTAAATGTTTGGGACCATTTTGTACTTAAGGTAAATGTTTGGGACCATTTTATAATTAAGTATCTTACTTGGGATTTGTTTGTCATTTTCCCTTTTTATTATGCATTGCTATCCGTGTTTGAAAATCAAATAGAGATGTTTCTAAAATCAAAGGTGGGCCCCACCTCCACTTTCTGCTTAAGGCAAACAAAACATAAGCCTTTCTTTTATTAGTCCTCACCCTGTTTGGTACACAAGAATATGATTATAATTAAAAATAGAATTAGCATTGGAATGATTTTCAGATATTCTGTTTAGCACCGGACATAATTCTTTTTATGTTCAGTGCGCAGTTGAAAATATAAATCACTTTCAATCACCTCATTAAAAATTAAGGAATACCTGTTAATTCATTAAATTTATATTAAATTAAAAAAATTCAACTTTATGTTTCTCACACATGATTTTTCTTGATATCCAACATGTACTTCTAATAAATAGGGATAAACCAGAAAATGATAATTCATAATTATTCATATAACTCATAGACAAAGGATTACCCTATATTTTGAGCTGGATTGAGAACTTATTAGCTTTTTTTTTTCATGCTACAGTTCATTCTCTTTAAAATCTTTTCAAGATAACAAGTATAATGGATGTTTTTTTTTAAAAAACAATTTATTAATCTAGTTGTCTTATCATCAAGTATACATAATGCAATAATGTTGATTCTTGTATTCTTCTTTATCACGCATTTTTGTTCCTTTACTGAGCTTTGTGAAAGAAAACTTTTGCTCTTAAATACTTATTTGTGGTTAAGTCAAATAAAAAAAATATTTTAAACCTTCTTTATTAAACTTTAATTCTTCTTATTAGCACAAAGATCTGACATTCTTTTATTCTTCTTTATCACACAATCTCCTTTCTCTTGGCTAAAACCAGCTAGACAAGATAAGAACTACCACCAATGTTTGTTCTTTTTGATTTATAATATGTAAATTTAACTAAAGTGTTTTGATATTCCACTCCATGACACTAATTGGGACCGAAATTGTCAGTACATAATATATATGTATATATATATATATAGATATATAGATATCCCCTCTTGAAACTTGGAAGGGTGTAACAGAATAGTTCTTTGGGGATGCTTTATTCTTTTTATCCACGTTAGTATCACACTAAGTTGCCAACTTTTCAAGTTATTCAAGCATTGGATTCCAATAGGGAAAAAAAGTGAATGATCTGGATTTCTCTGGGATATATTAACTTACATAGATGGATGACATAGATTATTATTTTTTTGGACAATGATGACTTAGATTATGACAAAAAAATGGATGACTTAGATTATGTTGTGACCAGAAATGATCACAGACTCAATTGTTATCCTCTCTTCACTGTTCAAAGATCATGACTTTTGTTACCACAAACAGAGGAAATATCATCCCCAGTTTAAGGGGTATATGGTCTTTTTTCATCTAAATACGATGATACTTAGAAAATTTGTATAAAAAATTGAATAGGTAAAATTGAGAATGTGTGGAATTACTTCCATTCCAAGAATAAATTTCTCGTTGGTTGATAACATTCTAGAAAACAACCAATCATGGAATAGCAGAGTTATCCAATTTTATTTTCCTTTTTTTAACCATTTTTTTAAAGATTTCAATCCCAAAATATTTTGTATCAGATTTGCATATATTCTTTTTCTGCGGTGGCTGAATAGGTCTTATCTTGTGGGCCCAAATGTTCAAAAATATTTTCAGTGGTGCAAGACCATGCCAATATGCCTCATGCCACAGTCAAACCATTTTGTTGCACACTAATAATGGGCTGCTTTGCCCCAAATTCAGATCAGTGCTAGAAAGAAACAGAGTCAAAGCTGAGATAATTTTGTGAAATATTAAATCTCAATGGGAATGTCACTTTGTTGTGGCTCCAGTCGCGGCGCTTGGGGAGGCATCCTAACTCCTGGGTGCTTAGGTAAACGTCTGAGGGTAATTGACGGCTCGCCCTGCCCAACATTGGTATGACCTAAGAGGAAGGGAGATTTCGCCCTGCCCTTGGCTTATGGGTGAGCTCAACCCCCTGCCTAAAATTTTTGTAACAAAAAAAAAAATCTCAATGGGATGAAGGGGCCTCAAAACTTCAAAAGACTACTTATTAATAGTTCCCACTTGAATGGTGTTCTTTTTGGGGGATTTGAAAATTTTCTGCACAACACACACCATTCACCACTACCACCACCACCATCATCAAACCTAATCACTTTTAGGGAATGTAAGTTCAAATTTCAAACGTTACTTATGGTTCCCACTTGAATGGTGTTCTTATTTTTGGAATTTGAAAATTTTCTGCTAAACACTCACACCATTCATGATCATCAACAACAACAGATCTA
>JANTPZ010076933.1:889-17476 GCA_025593235.1 Vachellia pachyceras | reverse complement strand
GCTGATGGCATTGTTACATGGGGCTCAAGTTACATAAATGAGAGCATGGTAACTGGTGAATCGGTTCCTGTTTTGAAGGTGGTGAATGCAACTGTTATCGGAGGCACAATAAATTTACATGGCATCCTTCTCATTGAAGCTACCAAAGTAGGATCTGATGGAGTCTTGAGTCAGATAATTAGCTTGGTTGAGACAGCTCAGATGTCCAAGGCCCCCATTCAGAAATTTGCTGATTATGTAAGTAATCTTGTCATGGATGTGTTTAACTACGTCACACTTTGGGAACTACTATGGTTGTTGTTACTTTAATGCTTTACGCATCTTAGATTGTATGATTTATTTTTCCTTTCTTATATGGCTTATAAAAAACGTCATCTTGTGAAAAAGTTCTGAATAGTTTCATGTATTCGCTAATTTGAAGTTTAGACTTGATGGGCTACAGTTTTTATGCTAACAATTTTTTGAACTAGACGTTATATATTAATGAATCATAGTCTGAGTAATATTATATATATATATATAGAATCTTGTATATAAACTGTTGTACCATTCTTTGGACTGGCAGGTAGCAAGTATATTTGTTCCCACTGTTGTTGCCTTGGCCCTATTGACACTTTCGAGTTGGTGAGATACACTGACTAGTTTTTGGCATACTAATATATTTAACTTTGTTATGTAATTGAAATTTTTATTCTTGTCTCTTTTGGCTAATAAATTTGTATGATTGCTTGAAGGTATATTGCTGGGGTTCTTGGAGCTTACCCTGAAGAATGGTTGCCAGAAAATGGAAATCATTTTGTTTTTGCCCTTATGTTTTCAATATCTGTTGTGGTGATTGCATGTCCCTGTGCTCTTGGCTTGGCAACACCAACAGCAGTCATGGTAGCTACAGGGGTTGGGGCTAACAATGGGGTGTTGATCAAAGGAGGTGATGCCTTGGAAAGGGCTCAGATGGTGAAGTACGTGATATTTGATAAAACTGGCACTTTAACTCAGGGAAAAGCTAGCTTTACCACTGCCAAGGTATTCTCAGGAATGGATCGTGGGGAATTTCTAAAACTGGTGGCTTCTGCTGAGGTGGGTTTCACTGTATTTTAAATGACTCAGATGGATTTAGACTCATATGAAGTTGTAGAGGAGGCATTTACAAGATTAATTTTGTCTCTATCCCCCCTTACCCTTGGGCCTTGGTACAGACAACTTCTCCAGTAGTGTTTTTGGAATGAAACATTTCTGACTATTTCTTTTGGTTGCCAGCACTTTACAATCTTCTATCTTGTGAGGCATATTTAACAAATTGATAATAAATTTTTTCAATTCCCTTTGCCTTCAGGCTAGCAGCGAACACCCACTGGCTAAAGCAATAGTAGCATACGCACGTCATTTTCATTTCTTTGATGAATACTCTGCTACTACTGGTACCAAAGATGATGCCAATGAGTTGAAGTCTGGGTGGCTTTATGATGTCTCTGACTTCTTGGCTCTTCCAGGAAGAGGCGTTCAGTGTTTCATAGATGGGAAGCCAATATTGGTATAGTCTTGATCTTGTGACATAACTGTCATTTTCCTGTAGTTGCTTATCATGTGCTGCGTGTCCGGCACAGGTTGGTAATAGGAAACTAATGGAGGAAAGTGGCATAGACATTCCAACTGAAGTGGAAAACTTTGTGGTCGAGCTGGAAGAAGGTGCAAAGACAGGAATTCTGGTTGCATATGGTGATAAGCTAACTGGAGTTATAGGGGTTGCAGACCCACTGAAGAGAGAGACTTCTGTGGTCATTGAGGGCCTCAAGAAAATGGGTGTCAGACCCGTTATGGTTACAGGAGATAATTGGAGAACGGCCCAAGCTGTTGCCAAGGAGGTCTGTAAATGTTTGCATTTTTGGTTGGCTGTTGAAAATATTATTCTGATCTGATAGATTGTTAATTACCAATCATTAATTATTGGATTATGGAGATCTCTTGTTAGTTTCAAGCAAAAGGACTGAGTATATCCTTTCATTATATCACTTTCTAATCAATCTATTATAACAAAATCGCTGGTTATATGCAATGCACCACAAGCTGAATTTTGTTGGACAGAAATTAATTTTTGTTGTCACTCATGAGGAGAATTGTGTTCTTTGACAGGTTGGCATTCAAGATGTGAGGGCTGAGGTTCTGCCTGCAGGAAAGGCTGATGTTGTTCGTTCATTCCAGAAAGATGGAAGCATAGTTGCAATGGTGGGTGATGGTATCAATGACTCTCCTGCATTAGCTGCCTCAGATGTTGGTATTGCCATTGGGGCTGGGACCGACATTGCTATAGAAGCTGCCGATTATGTGTTGATGAGAAGCAATTTGGAAGATGTAATCACAGCCATTGATCTCTCTAGAACAACCTTCTCTCGCATTCGATTGAATTATTTCTTTGCAATGGCCTACAATGTGGTTGCCATACCAATTGCTGCCGGTGTTCTCTATCCTTCACTCGGAATCAAGCTGCCTCCATGGGTCGCTGGTACATGCATGGCGCTCTCATCTGTAAGTGTTGTATGTTCTTCTCTGCTTCTCAGGAGATATAGAAAACCTAAACTTACTGAAATACTTGAAATAATTGTAGATTAGCTATAACCAAATAAGAGTTGTTGTACCTCTAAGTTATAGCTTTGAGGTTATAGATGATGGAGACGTAAAAATTCCAATTTTGTTCTTCCGTGTGAATCATGCAATCCTTTTGGGTTGCAATTGTAACTGTAACAGTAATTGTAAATGCACTTGTATTATAATTGGATAGCCCTCCACACACACCCCCCAAAAAAACAAAAAAAAGAAAAGAAAGAGAAAGAAAAAACAGAAAACAGGAGGGCGTCTGTTTGAATATTTGATGAGTTTATTTGTCGCCGTGAGGGACTTCTTGGTGAGTCTCTTGAAGCTTGCATCTGTATCCAGAGTTCCTGAACATGTTTTATTGATTTTAGTTGGATGACATCATATGGAGTCTAGAAGAATGAGCTATAGATTTTATACAATTATACTGAAAAATTAGTTTCTACTTAGATTACAGATATCGCAACTTTTATCCATGTTATATATATTTATGGAAGTGATGATTACCATATGCTTGGTGGGTTGATTCTAGTTTTTCTGCTGCCTAATAATTTCTCAGCTGAATTATTGCTGCAGCACAACTGGTTTCACCGAAGCATGATAAAAATGACATTTTTAAATTATCAATATCAATTTTCACCATATTGCTTCCTATGTTGGACGGAAATGGTGATCTCCTGCTGTGATAATCACAACGAAGTGTACAATTGCATAACTCTCATATATGTTGATACTTTTACATAATTTTTTTTAAGAATATGAACGAAAATCCTGGAGAATTTTGGAATCGCTATTGCCTCGTACAATGTAAATAATTTGATTCTTCTTCTTGTTCTTGTTTTTTTTAACCCATCTTATGATTCAAATATTGTCATTCTATATCGTTCGTAAATATTTATTTACTTTCCTCAGGATTTCAGGAAGGAACAAAAATTATTAAATTTTAAAACATTTTCCATCATGTTCTTTCATTAAATACAAGTGAAAGAGTTTTCCAAATAGCTTGGACGAGTGAGACTTCCATGACATGATTGGTTCAATTCCTTTCATGAAAATTACTTAATCTTGATGTATTTCTGTGATGTTTAGGATTTCTTAACCTTTTCCAAGTAAATAATACAATGCCCTCTTAATCACAACGAATTAGATAATTCTTATTACATTATTTCTCGCTCTCTCTCTCTCTCATCATTCTTTGATCATCGCAGAGACTTGATACATTACTGTGATCTTGTAGTTGTATAATTCAGAATTATATCTTATATGAATTAATATTTAAATATTTCTATCCTTAATTAACATTTGGAATGGATCGGTATTTAGACATTCATACAGTAATTAACTTTTGGAATGAATCAATATTTAGACATTTTTATCCTTAAATTTTAACATTATTAGAGTTAAAAAATGATTTCACATTTATTTTAAATTTTTAGATAAAATATAAATTTTATTTCATGATTCCTTCCTTTGAACCAAACAATTGTTATGGATATTGCATTCATCAACATTAAATTTTATTGCATTTCCTCGTCTCTATTTAAAAAGCTAACAAAATTATAATAAAGTAATAAACTATGAGATTTTTTTTAAAAAAAAAGAACAAGAAGTGTTGGCTTGTCAATTTGGGGTGGCATCTTAATTAATATGGATACATTCCCCCCACCCCAACCCCCAATTGTTTGTCATAATTAATACTTTCCTTTTTTCCCCATCCATCTTTTTATTTACAATTAATGAGCATATAATACTCCCTCGTATCTCTATTATAAGATATTTTTTACAAGGACGGAGAGTGGTCATTATTAATAAGACACCAAATGAGATATTAATTATATTTAAAATTCCATACGATTTCCTTCTTTTTGTTTCTCAGCACGTAATTTATTGTTTTCCCTATGAATAAATTTAATTTTGTTTTCATTCTCAAACAAATTTAATAACACAGTCACATCTTATTTTGGAAGTGCTTTAGTAAAATACGCCTTCTTTGACATTTGATCGAATTAAAATATACTTGGTATATAAATACATCTGATATAATTAATACGATACATTAGATTCTGCAAGATACAGAGCAGCCATAATTTGCTGGCATAATAAAAGAAAGAGCAGCCAAAATTGATTATTAAAGAACAGCCATATGATAGTTATACTTTGTATTGTCTTCTCTCTCTCTCTCTCTCTCTCTCTATATATATATATGTTCTGATATACTGTATAGATTTATATTTATTTTTTGAAATTTTGCGAGTACAGTTATGGCTATTCTTCGCGTAGATGTATCACAACAACCGAATGAAAAGATCCAATGCTTATGTTAAAGTATGAATATTAAAGAATCTCTAAAACACTTGTTTGTTTATTTAGTGTACTTATGTTGAAGTACTTCAGTTTGATTGCCTCTATTAAAAAAAATCCCGGAATGATATGCTTTGTGGAATAATCTCCCATTAACACCATTTGGCTTGAAAGAAACATATGGTGTGTGTTTGGGAACTCCATTAAGAGAAATAAGTAGTTACGGCTTTCAAGAGGGTTTTATAAATTTCGATATAATTTTATAGATTTTGAGATTATTTTTACAGATTTTAAAATGGTTTTATCTTGGTTAACGTGCACCATTAGAGAAAATGAATTCCCAAATAAGCAAATAGTTGCACGCGTCTGCACACATGAAGGGAAACAAAGTATAATAATCCAAGATCAAATCTTACGAAATGCACTTATTAGAAGAGGTAAAAACATTTACGCTTTTAAGTCTCAGAAGGGATTAGTCTATAGTTTAAGTGGATACTTACAAACAAATGTATTAGTAGGAACATTTTTTTTTTGTATCATATTATTTATATTGCATCAATTTAAATGGTATTGTTTATATATTGTCTAGTCCGACCTCTTTTCGCATTTTATTGTGATGAGTAATTATGTTTTCTTTTTCTACTTTCGATTATTATCCATGTGCTAATTGGTTATTATAATCCTTTTATATTAATAATACCTCTCTTTTTATTAAAAAAAAGAAATGAAATAATGATCCAAATATGAATGTAAATCGTTATTCCCAAAGTGATAAATTACCCGCTTGGAAACGTGGTAGAAAAATACTTTTACATAAGTTGGGGTAAATATGTGAAGGAGATTATCTCGTTTTACAAAAAAGTACTGTTGAACGTGCGTTTGACTTTTCTAAACGCTTTAGCAAACAAATATATGATTAAAAGTTGAATGGATGGATGATATTTAATGTAGTAAATATTTTCTAATAACTTAGAAGGAACAACCAATAAATGTATAAACATGTTCCCAAATTTGAATTACTTGTACAGTTAAAATATATATAATGGGAGGATTCTTGTGAAGCAACATTGTTATTTTGTGGGTGTCTTCATGCACGCCTACTCCTTAATTATAAGTATGTAAAGATCTCTATTATTTATTTGAGATCACTTCCTTCAATAATGAACATCACCAAAAGTTATTATGAATTATTTTTTTAAATGATGTCTGATTTTGTAGGTTTCCAACATCAAACCTTTATGTTTACCAAAATAGTCATGTGCATGTCTGTGGAGAACTTCTTCCCAACGGTGCACGTAAGTCATGACAAAACAATCTTAAAATCCATAAAAATATCTTGAAATCCGTAAATTCTTTTTTAATTCTGTAAATTCTTATCGGAAATCATAAATCATTTCTCTCAACGGATCCTAAACACACATTGCATGAGAATGAGGTCCACAACGAAAACTATTTTAAAACCTATATTAGTTTTTATTTAAAAAATAAAATGACATGCAATGCAAATGTAAGCGTTCGACACGATATTATACTAAGAAGTTGTTAAACTCAAAAATTTAAGGAACATCCCGGCTCCACCATCCGCTGTCAGGTGAACGATTTTACATATTATGAGATACATATGTAAAAAAAAATTTTATTTATGTACAACGTAATCGAAATCATTTGCCAAACACGCATGGAAATTGTAAATACACATGGAGGATTTTAGAAGGCGTGCATGAGTTTTGCTAAGATTGGAAGTAACATAAAAAAAAAAAAGTAAATTCCAATACACACAAATATATATATATATATAACATATAAAAAGTTAACTTTTATTAATAAATACTCTCTTCATCTATAAACTTGCTTTCAAGTTACCCTCCGAGTAGGTAATCCCTTTTGATTTGATGGGGGAACTGTGAAGATTTTTTTTTCCCTCAAAGAAAATGAGTTGTGCACAACAATTTTGATTGAAAGTAAAAGCAGAGGAAGCAGCCTTCAAGAGGCTCTTCATTGATGACAAATTATTAACATATGATTTGATTGATTGAAATGAAAAAAAAAAGGACAGAATGTGTAAATACAAATACATGTGGAGGATTTCAGAAGGCTCATTTTATGCCAAAACGCATAAGTTATTGGAAGTAATTAACACTCAAAAAGTAAATTCCAATATATATATATATATTGGAGTGATGGGAAGAGATGACGTTTGTTTGGAGATATGGGCTGAAGTGTATAAAAAAAAGGAATTGAGAGTGATATTACATATAATACCTCATAGTCTTGAATAAAATTATTTTAAATATAAAGATATCTGTATTTAATAAAAAAATGTTATCTTACCGTAGTAAATAAGTCAAAGGTAAAAAAAAATAGAAAATTTATTCTGAGATTCCAAATAAGAAACTTATCTAAGGAATGATCTCATTGATCAAAATATTTATTTGAGATCCCGTTAATAACATGAGGTCCTTGTATTGACAACAATATGCGCTGATGTTGACAACGCCTTATACTGTCAATGGGACTTCTGATTAAATATTTTCATCCATGTGACCATTTCTTAAATAAGTTTTTTATTTGGGACCTGGGACTAAATTTTTCAAAAATATATTATGTCAGTGACACATAATAATCAATACTTGTTGAATTAAAAAGGATAATTAAATAATTTTCACTGGAGAAAATTAAACCCGATAACGTATATTTTAAGAACATGTAACTATTCTTCTCTCCCCAAAGGCTTTAAGCAAAAGTTTACCCTTTTGAAACGAAAGCCTATACACTAAAAATTACTGACCCGAGAGATGTTGAGTGCCATTTTAGTTATCATCTATGTCTCTATCTATAAACGTTGTGTGTGGAGGGATTGAGTACAAGTTATTATTATATAAATGGGTGTAAAATCGTACACGTATGACCGCACTCTATTATGAAAATGATTCTTCCTCTTCAATGACTTCGGATGGAACATAAACATATCATGCAAAGACAATGAGCGTCTTGGAAGGAAATTATCTTGTTTTGTAAAAGAATACAATGTTTGGAAACTCCGTTGGGAGAAATGCGTTTACGGATTTCTAGATAGTTTTATGGATTTCTAGATGATTTTTACGGATTTTGAGATGATTTTATCTCGACTTACGTATACCGTTGGAGAATGAAGTTCCCAAACAAGCACATTGTTGAACGTGCGTTTGGGAAATGGAGAAGTGTTGCTAAACACTCCCAATCTCTCATAATTTGTGCAAAATGATTCACTTAAATTGAAAATTAAATTAGGTCGGACACACATACATATATAAAATTTGATCCTTAACATGCAAAAAAAAATGTAAAAGTTTAAACCATAAAGCATTACTGCTAAGAGCTTATGATTTTGGTTTTAAATATTTGTCTCCAATTTAATTGTTTTTATTTGTATAAATAAGATGTTAATGACCCACCTACATTATCAATTGCAGGGTTAATCGGCCTTAAAATGAAAATTAATAAATATCAAAAAGTTATGTGCATTAATGTGATTATGTTTGTTTTAGTTATATATATATATATTGATGTTTGAGATGTGGAGTGCTGGACTGAACTTTGAAATTTAGAGATCTGTCTTCATCAAATCAAATGACTAAGTTATAAAAAAATGCCCAATGAAATTTCAAACAAGTAAATAGTAAAAACTTAGGATTTAAGGTTTTAGTTTTATAAATAAAATATGGATGATATTGATCATTCCCCTTGACACCTTAGCTTTTTGATTTGACTGCAAATCTGTTTTAACGATTGACATTAAATACTAAAGGCATGACATATTAACTATAACATTAGGGCACATTTGGTATGCAGAAATTGATGGTATGAAAACGGAATTGGAATTGAATTCCATACTGAATGCTTGTTTGGTATGGTTGAATTGAATTCTATGTAGAATTCAATTCAATCAAAAAGGATTGAAACGAATTCCACGTGCTAATGCATGGAATTGATTAAATTCCATGGAATTCCATATCTAACCTTCCCATCATCCTGAGCACGTTCGACCAGCACATCACTGAGCACGTCTGATCACCGCATCGCCGAGCAACTCTGACCATGGTGTCAGCAAGAACCTCCAACCTGCGATGACATTCGAGACCCTGCGACGACATTCGAGACCCTGCGACGGCATTCGACGACCTCCGACCCTACTTCATGTTCATCTTCGACCATTCACAATGGTGCCTAATCTTGACGGCAACAGATCTTGACAGCGACATATATCTATAAGATCTCCGACTATTCACAGCGGAGACTCTAACTTCGACAATGGGGGGTTGAGATTTGGTAGGTCGTTGGTCGGATGAGCAAGGGTGGTCGGTCGGTCGAAGGAGCAGAGGTCACCAGCGGTGTGGTGGATGGTTGGTCGACGGTTGGTCGGTGGCCTGAGGTTTGCAATGGAAGAGGATGGAGGGAGGGACATTTTGGTCCTTTTACATAAAAAATAAGATTCATTTCCAAGATACACCAAACGTACTTTTAAACCACATCCATTTTCAATTCCATCAAAATCAACTCTGCGTGCCAAACGGGCCCTTAGTAAATCACCTATACATAGTAAATGAGAACAAAAGTTTTCTCATATATTTATTTCAAAAATCTTAAATCACATTAAAAAAAGTAATTTTCACTATGAATCTAAATAGCTCAAAGTCATTAGTGATTTGGATGCAAAAGTGAGAATGCAATGGGTGACAATGAAATGAAAATTACGAGTTTATTCGGTATAGGTGTTAGTTTGTGGGTATTAAAAAACTAATTAAGTTAATTTATTATTTATAATAAATGTGTGTTGCTTTTTTTAAACTATCATTTTTCTATTGGATGCCCTAGAAAAATTAAAATATCCTTTTTAAGTGTGTGAACTATAATTATTCATAACGGAAACATATTTATTATATGCAATAAATATAGATACTTTGGAGAAATAATTATATATCTGAAAAAATTGATTGAGATCTTTTTTCTCAAAAGATTGAGATTTTATATTTAAAACTAAAGTAAACACATTGTTTACTTCCTATATTTAGGATTTGAGGTAATACATAAAACTATAATAATCAAATATATTATTCATAATTTTAAAAATAAATGGGTTTTTTAATACTTCCACATGGTACAATCTCTATTTGTATGCCCAATAATGTAATCTAAATGCATCTACTTAATAGAATCAATGCTATAAAATGTAATCTCCTTTCATACAGTTGAACAAAATGCCTCATAAGTCTAATTTAATTCCAATACTCACCAAATTAAATAGTGTAAATTTATTTTTAAAATAAATAATAATGATAATAGGATTTTTATGAATTTCTTAGTTGAGCCTGTTGGAAAAGACTATTTTGCCTCTTCTCCCCTTAATTTGATGTTTACGTACCCTACTCCCAAGTGCGATAAATAATTTACAGGATTGACTACATTAAAAAAATTAACTGAAAAATATATTATATTTAATTATAAAGTACAAGTTTGTGCTTATAATTGTGATTTTTTTAAATTAATTGTGAACGTGGGCTTGGTATGCATAGGGTGATGAAACTGAAGTAGACAAATTATAGATACCAAACTTTATCTTGGACTATTTCAACACATTCAGCGGTGTGAAATTCTTCCAATTAACGCAAAATAGGAGACTAAGCTTAATTTCATGGTAATTATTTATAATATTGGTATTAGATCAAATCAAGTAATTCAATAAGATGACTGTGCAAAGTAATCCTTATTATAAAAGTTATTACTTGACTTTTTTATTTAGATCAGAAAAGGTAAATACCACTTTAAGTTATTAATATAAGAGTTAGCTAACTTTTTAGGGTATTAAAAATAAATAAATTACTTAATTAAAATATATATATTTTGAAATACTTTTGAGTATCATTAAATAATATATATAGTTTATAAGTCAATTAAATTAATTTGTAAAAAAATGATAAACATATTGGTAAATTAATTTCATTAATTTACCACAAAAAAGTCAATTAATTATTATATTAAGGATTAGAAGCCGCACATTATTTAAAAATATTTATTATATTTTTATCATTAGCTTAAATATGTTTATAGTTGAACCAATTAATTTAAAAATGGTAAATATAAATATTTTGAAGTAATAAATTTAGTTTCGTTAATCTCCCTAAAAATCAACCGACTTTTATACTAGCGATTCATCTAAGGTAGTGATTATTAAGGTACAAGAAATCGAACAAGGCAGCGTGGGTCAAGGGTTAGTGGGTCAGATTGAAGTTAAATTGGGAGTCAGACTGTGAGGAATAAAAAATTAAAAAATAAATCCCATTACACATTAACATAATCGAACTATTTAAAATTATATACTTATAAATTATTTATTATTCAACATTATTTATAATTTTGAAATATTCATTTTCATCCTAACAGAATATCAATATATAATAAGGTTTTTTATTTTTTAAATTTTAAATTTTAATATAATTCATCTTTTTTAAAAAACATAATTAAAAAGAAAATGAATAAATGCAGACGCAACAATGAGCTTTGTTTGAGGAAGGAGTTATGTTTTTTTTACCTTTCAAATTTTTAAAAATCATTATTGCAGTTTTTTAAGAAAATAAAAGTAAAAAAAGGTAACCCGATCGAGCCACGCAACCGAGCGGGCCAATCCTGGTTGCATTAGATTGATCCAATCTGTGATCAGAATGCTACCAGACTAGACTGGAGGTTGAGATCGCCAGTTTCCGACTTGATCTAACCGGTCAGGTTCAGACTAGCGTATACTGTTAATTATATATAAAGTCTTTAAGGCCCTTTTAAAATTTCAAGAAGTGGTGGAGTATTATTTTGGACCTTAGACTTGTATTTGTCAGGTGCCATAACATTTTAACTAGGTAATTAAAAATTGTTGCTGTGCCTCATTTAACGGGCGAAGAACATTATTTTCAAAACAAACCAGTGACAAAGCACTCCCAAAATTCCTTTTTATAAGGCATTTATTAGGAGGGTTCCAATTGTTCGTTTTATAAGTTACCACTTATACTATAGATAGAGTATTTATGAAGTTCCATCATCAAGAGTTTGATCACCTCTCATTCTCATTGATTTTTAATAAAATACTGATTTAAATTTGACAATACTCGGATATGACTAAATGTAGTCATATGATAAAAAGATTGGTTAGAAAAATTAGGGAATCATTTGTTTTAATGAGATGAAAAGTATATTCCTTTGGTGAAAAGACATATAGAGGCTATGTTCAGCAACAGCTTTACAGAGATTAAAAACCCGTTTAACAGTGTGTTTTTTAATAAATGAGATAATTTTTTTCATATATCTATTTATGTAAAATCACTTCTCTACCGCGTTTTTAAATTGACCCATATGTAACTGTTTGGGAAAGAGTTTAGACTTCTCAAACGTACGTCCAACAGAATTTTACTGTAAATCGACATAATTTAAGCAAAGTTTGGTGTAGACAAAAAGGTTAAGAATCGAATCCTGTGAGTTATTATTTCAAAGATACGAGAGTCTCTGTCACTTGCACCAACCAGAGTTTATTTTGGATGAGTGATTCATTTGAGTAGGACGTATCGCAAATTTCCCATTGGAGTACGTTCCTGGAAACAGATGACAATGCAGCCACCCACCCAGCCATCTGCCATGCTGTGCCTGGAATCAAGTGGGCCCCACCATTGGTCAAAAATTGCAAGCCTGTGCCCTCAACAACTCAGCGCATATCTTATTGACCAGATCTCCTCCCTCATTATTATTCTTCCTTTTTGCTGTTTCTGAAATTTCCTTCACCAATAAAATCAACCCAATGTCATCTAGGGATGGGAGCCTGCCAAATGGCGGGCTCGGGCGGGAATCAACCCGCGGGCTGACAGGCTTTTTATTTTATTTTATTTTTTAAAAAATATTTTTTTTATTTTTCCATCCCAATATTTTTTACATAGAAAAAAGTAATATTAAATTCTATTTTTAGGAAATTATTGAAGACTTATTGATAGAATTAGAAAGAGAATAATATAAATATGCAATCTTATAGAAAAATTGGGTAAAAAAGGAAAAAAGAATTTTTTTAAAAAAAAAGAAAATAAAAAGTTGACTGGCTGGCCCGCAACCCGCGGGTTGGCCCGCATTACCAACCCTAATGTCATCACCCCATTTTCTCTTTTCTTCTAACACTAAACGCCTATCTGGAAAAACGGTAGATAAGTGATTTTATAGTTTACAAGATAAAGAGATTATTTTGATTTCTGAAAAACACTATTGAACGTGCGTTCGGAGAGTCCAAACACTCTCCTAAACAGGCATTAAGTCGTTTAAAACTAAACAATTCATCGCCGTTTAAAACTTAACACACATGTTCCCCCTCTAGTTTAGCATGAAAAAAAATCTCACTGCCTACATGAGAGAACTTTGTTGATTGATGAAGAATATGTAAGTATTTTTAGCCCTTTTTGTGTGAGGGTTTGGAAATCACGTTCATGGAAGTCAAGATAAAACTCCTCTGGTATCTTACTTCGTAAACCATATATCACGTTGAAAAATGTATATTCCATCACTAATCTAAATGGGCATAAGTGCATTATAAACTTAAAGAAGTACTCTAGCCCTTATGAGCAGCTCTTGACATCGAATCCACCTAACTTTGGAATTAGTTACGGTGCTCATCAAGAATGATAAGCTCCCCCAACCCATTAGATATATACAGTTTATATTTCATTTGAACAATCCATACTTGATTTTTTTTTATTTTATGAAAAACATCATTTTAATAGGTACATATCTAAAATAAGATTAATCTCTTAACCATCATTTTTTCAAGTAATGATTTTTTTTATAAAACACTGCAATTTAAAAAAAAATCAGATCTAAATTGTTCAAAATCAAATATGAATTGTTTAAATCTAATGGGTTAAAGGAGCTCATTACTTTGATAAGCACCATAATTAGATCCCCTAACTTCCTATGCCAAAAAAAACTTTTAGCATGAAAAATCGACAGAATCAATGATATTATGCGCGTGCACACGTGCTTGTTGCTAAGCTCCTCAAGCAAAAATATGTATAATATGGAGGACTAGAGGAGGGCTCTCTCTATGTATATATATACGCATACATATGTGCGTGGTATATATGTAAGTGACTCCAAAATCAAAGCAGCTAGTGACACAGCCAAAATGGCTCTAAGTAGCGATGCGCAGAAGGAATATGGAGATGGGATGATGCAACACTTCTCTTCTGATTCACGTTCATCCATGAGATCGCTGAGCTCAAAGAGCAGATCGTCTTCTGTTGTGTGCAGCAATAATTCTTCAAAACCAGTCATCGCAAAGCGAAGGTCTCGAGCTTCCAGGAAGACTCCGATCACTCACCTCAACGCCAACGCCTCCAACTTTAGGGCACTCGTCCAACAGTTCACTGGCTGCCCAACCACACCTCTGTCCCTTGGTGTCCTCTATAAGGGCCCCATCACCCTTAACTTCCAACGAGGAATCCGAGAAATGCAGACTCATCATCATCACAACAACAACACTAGAACACCAACTAATTCTCATCATCATCATCATCATCATCATCATATCAGCAACAACCAAGTTCTTCACGTTCGTTTTCATAACCAGAATCAGTCACAGGCCGTCTCAGATCATGATGATGATCAAGAGAAGCGAATCATTGATGTTGATGATGATGACTGTACTGTGATGATGATGCAGAAAACGAGTACGGGTGATGTTGATTCTTCTTCTTCTCCTGCTGCTGCTGTTTCTTCGTCGTCATCGATAAGTGGCCTGGACCTGGAGGTCTCTCATCATCATCTTCTTACTGACGACTTTGATGGTTTTATGGATGATTTTAGCTTGCATGATCTCATTGATATGAACAATGCCTTCTCTAATGACTTAGGTTACTTTGTGTGATTATATAACGGTATGTATTAGTGTTGTGTTGGAGCAATTCTCAATAACTACTTCTGAATCATATCATCGGAGCAAATTGTAGACTTGGCTTCTGTTTTGTCCATTTGCTTCCTGATCATAATTAATTAACCTAAATAATGGTTTATGATCTCTCCTCCAATTAAGTTCAGTGTTTTCTTTCCCCACCGTATATTATTGTTCTTATCATCAGTTAATTACAGAAAGCAAGAATCGCCGCCGCCGCCGTTACGTTAATTAAACGGGGGCGCACACATGCATATTATAATAAAGTTATTCGTGGCAAAATATTATAATAAAGTTATTCGCAGTACATTACAGTCCAACCTGCAGATTCGAAGAACTTGGCTTGTTGAATAGTCTGTTTTCAAATTACACCTATCTTGAATGCACACATTAATCCATATGAATAGTTTTAATTGGAGAAATCAACTCACATTTCTCTTAAAAATAACTACCTAACTAACTTCCTCATGCCCAAAATAAATATAGGGTACCTTTCAAAGAAATCCTTTGCTTATCATTTTCCATTTTGCTCCTATTTGTTGATGCTACACATTGCACAATTAAGAAAAATGAGAGAGGTACATACAGATTTGAATAGGGGTGTAAAGTTGAAATTTTCTTAAATTCGAAACAGATTAATGGATTTTTCTGTCGCTAAATGACATCTGGTAGTAAATCTTATCTTTTATTTACATTTTAGTTAACTAACTCATGTATTTAGTACTGAAGGGAGTGTATTGTTTTTTTTTTTTTTTTGAGTTAGAGTTGGTTGGTTCTTTCATATAAGCTATCATTATATAAAAGCCAGCTTGTTTGAGTTTGAAAATTCCTTTTTAATATTTGGTACAGCATCCATTAATCATGCAGCTAATTTGACTCTTGCTATATCCCAAATGTGGGGAAAACAAAATCTTCCATTTCTGAGTAATATTATGACTTTTGTTCTTTAGATGCCGGTTTGCTTTATAAACCCTTACAATGTAACTGCTACAACTTTTGTATCAGAATGGTGCCAAACAAACAGCTACAATCCAATCGCTATGTGTTCGTTGCAGTTAAATTAAACTGCTACGTATATTGAAACTTGTCATTCAGTTTGTTTGTCAAAGCATTGAGGAGAGCCAAAAGCACGTTGAACAGTATTTTTCCGCAAAATGAGATAATCTTCTTCACATATTTACCTCGACTTGCATAAAAGTAATTCTCTACCGCGTTTTCAAACGGACCCATTACACATTAATAGCTTCGTTTGGGGTTCCGTTAGGAACCCCGTTTTGACCCCCAAAACCCATTCTCACGCAAGCCGAGACAAAATTCCTCTCACATAAAGTACCTAGGAATCTGTGTCCGTTTTCTCAACGGGTTTCCAAACGAAGCCAATATTTACCTATTTTAAATTCTTGTAGTGATAACGTCCCTTCTTTCTTATTGTCTTTTTCTACACGAAATTCGAACTGTGTAAGCTATAGGAGGTTAATTAAAAACAAAAGAACACAGATACCTTGCACTCAACCGTGATCACTGATCTTGTCTTTCATTTCTAAGACAACTCTAAGCTCAGCCATTTACTTCAGCGTGCAAAAAGATTTACCCATTCTGGAACATAACTTTGATCACTAGCTCTCTAGTCCTTGATAATATAAAACTCTCATTTAACTTTTTCGAAATAAAAAAAATTCACGAATTTCAGTAAGTCTAGCCTACGGCACCCTATCTTCGAATATAGGGTGCCGTAGATATGCAAATAGCAC
>JANTPZ010076924.1:0-18083 GCA_025593235.1 Vachellia pachyceras | reverse complement strand
CTTGTACTACTCAACACTCAAAAGATTACAGTTTCAATTGCTCCTGCTAATTCGAAAGCATTAATTGTATAGGTTGCAGTTAGTGAACAAAGATCTCCCTGTGGCATACGCAAACTGGACAGAGAAGCATAAACAACGAAATGCTGTGATAATTTCTTTGGTGGTGGAGATCAAGGATAAACCCAAGAAACCGCTGTTCGAGGTTTGTAATTATGCTTTATTTTTTTAACATCATAAATCCTAGGATAGAGCTTGCAGGTCTTGTATAAATTTTTGGATTATCCAGGAGATATTTATCTCTGTTAAATGCTGTTGCATTACAGTGAGCAGCCTATTATTGAACCTGTTAGTACTTTTATAATTCTATCTGGCCTTTTAGGATGAGGATGGTGCAAGCTCTGGGAGCAAACTTCAAGATCAGGAGGAGGATGGAGGTCGTGATGATCAGTCTATCTCAAAAGACACTGAAGACTCTATTTCTAGGTCCCCAGAGAATCAGTCCCCAGCACATAATTCATACCGTGGCAGTGACGATGAGCCCAACTCCATACCGTTGGATTCAGAAAAGAATCTTGTTTTATCAAAATCAGGTGATGATTTGCAGAAAGAAACTGAGCAGTCAAGGAATTTGAACGCTCAAGACGATCCTGTTGGTGAAGGAACTCCTTTCTCTTCTGGTGGTGATGATTGGCAAGCACCTGAAATGCAGCATTCTTACTATGATTCTGCTGAGCCACATGAATATACAGCCAATGGAATGTCACTTGTAAACCCACAAGTAAATGAAGAGCAGCAAACCCATCTGATTGATCTGGAATCTGACTTGCGTCAGGAAGAGACCAGTAATAAATTACACAGGGAATCAGGTGATGGATCCTTCAGTTATCCAAGCCAAGATCGTAGTGATTTGCTCCATTCTTTATTCAAGGGAGAGGGCGTGTTATCTTACCATCAAGAACAAAAAGGAGCCGGGTTAGATTTCCTGAGTTCTAACAATGTCATGATAGGGGATGGTCAATTTTCTGGACATTTCAAGGAGCCCCTGCCGACATCATTTACACTGGACCAGGTGCATCAGAGACCTAGTGAGGTTTTCGTGCCAGAGAACATCTCAGATAACATTTATTCTGATGGAGGTAGCAGATACATGATTCCCAGGCAAGATCCATTATCTGCAGTAAATATGAGTGATTGGGCTGGAAATGCTTCCCGCATGCCTGCACCTTCTCAATCTCACTTGAATACAGGAGAATTCGTTGGTCAGCATTGGTTTCCTGCTGACCATCAAGTTCGTGGTGCCTGGAGTGGATCCGATGGCGGCAGTCTGTCTAGTCAGAGTCTTGGCACAGGAGCCAATTCTGATCAGAGCTTATTCAGTGTTCTATCTCAGTGTAACCAGTTACGAGCAGCAAATCCCTATGATCCAGTCAGACATGCTGACCAATTCATTACAACCAGACCCTACGGAGCAGTAGACACAAGCACGCCCAGGCTTAATGCAGCTGTAGCTCAAGCTTCTCATACACTAGATTACTTGAGTGGACGTGAGGCTCACAGTTCTTTGATGCCTGATGATTCGGTATGGATGAGCTTGCCACATCAGAATCCTGCTTTGCTTGATCAAATGGGAAAGCCATACTTGAGGTCATGGAATCGGTGATGAATATTTTGCCCTTTGCAAGTGTTTTTCAGGGTTCAGAGCTTTATTGCAAGTAAAAAGAAAGAAGAAGAAATGAGGGACACATTCTGTGTATTTTTAGTAATTTTTTGACTTGAGCAAGATTCACAGAAGCAGTGGATGCATACCCTGTGATTAGTAGGTCTCTGTACATACCTATACCAAGGTCAAGTCAAACACCTTGTATATACCTAGATGTTAGATGGGCAAGCAGGCAGCCGAAAGAGGGTAAGAGGTAGTTCTAGAATCTCATGTTAGGCAAGCTACAGTTGTTATTCTTATTTTCGATTTTTTCCCCTTGTTTCTCGAGAGACATTCTTTAATAATTCTGGAAGATATGAAATTCTGGGGCAAGTGCCTTTCTTTTTTCTCTTATTGGAAAAAAATTTGTCTGCGGTTACTGTTGTTATTTGGGTCATGATGCTGAAAGCATGCAACAATAGTGGGCTTGTTTGGATAGTCCATTGGGAGAATAGATACAGATTCTGAGGTAAATATATGAAAGGAATGTTATCTTGATAAGCGCAGGAATGGATTTTGGTTGCCCAAACGGGCTAACCAAACAAGTCTAGTGATTGTTTGGGCTTTCCAAATATACATTTAACACTATTTTTCTGTAAATCGAGATAATTTTTTTTATATATTTACTTCATAAATTATATTTTCCATTGCTTTACCGTTTCAAAGTCATGAGTGGAGAAGGCATTGACTCATTTTAATTCACGATGATTCCTAGGTTCCTTTTGTTTAATCAAGATGGTGGTCAGGTTGCCTTTTGAATCTTACAATAAAAATTGAATCTTGTAATTCAGGGTTCCACATGCAGTTGAGGCTCAGGCTTCGAGCCTCTGACACAGGGCTAACTTGGCCTAAAAGCTTGAATGTGGGGGGATAGGATACACAAGCTGCCAAATGACTGTTTCGGCCTCCTTGGCCCGGAAGCTACAATGATGTGTTGTCGGCATTTCTTCAGCCACACATTAAAAAGTAAAAAGGCGATTTCTTTGTTTCTAACATGCCATGGGCACGCTATTAAAATGACGTAAGTAAAAGTATATACATATGAGGGAGATTATTTTATTTTATGAAAAACATTGTTGAACAGGCTTTTAGACTTCCCATAATTATTGCCAAACAAGATGATTGTCTTCCCTTATAATTGCCATATTTTGAGACGTATCCATTATTCAACCATTATATATTTTTCAGTGACAAAAATGATTTTTTAAAAAAATTCTACAGGGAGAATATCTGCATTTTCTATGTAGCTACAAATGAATAAACATTTCCCCAAATTTTTATAATTTTTTTGGTATAAACTATCCGGTATCCTAGGGTATCTTGGGTTCATTGCCCATCCCAAACTAATCCGAACCCCCCGTGAGGAGACCTTATGGTAATAGCGAGGTACCGATGGGACAACCTCTTTGAGGTTGCGTTAATTATTGCGGTTGTCACTCCCCAGGGTTCGAACCCTCGCTCTGAGGAATGTTGATAGTAACCTTTACCAACTCTACCAAGTGCCCATTGGTAATTTTTATGATTTTTACTACTATTGATGTTTGACAATAATTTTTTGGGATCCAAAATGCATTTTGGATCAAAAAGTTTGTTACCTTGCAGACTCAAACATTTGATAGCTCCTTTTTTTTTCAAAATATACTTTGAATAAAAAACTCATTTTTAACAGAAGAAATACACTTTAAATCTAACGTTTATTTAAACATAAATACATTCTAAACAAAATGTGTTTTGTTAAAATAATTCTCTGGGTTTTTCAAATGGCCCACTGCTCAGAAACCTTTTTAATAGTGCTCGTTTGAGAAAATGGTGAAAAAGTACTTTTAAGATGTATCAGGAAAAATACAGTTAAACTTGGCTAAATCGCTCTCCAAAGAGGCACTACTAAGCGTTCTGAAATGAACCCCTCATCAATTATAACTATGACTTCTAGATTTCTTGCCTTTTATTCTGCTTCGGGAGTCATAGAAGAAACCAAGGAAATACGTGGGAAGCCGGAGACTCTGTGAATGAAAATTTCGTTAGAAGAAATGAATTTACAGATTTTTAAATAATTTTTACAAATTTTAAGATAATTTTTATAAATTTTAAAATAATCTTATAAATTTTAAAATGATTTAACCTCGACCCACACGAATAGCTGGAGAAGCAAGTTGCCAGACAAGCGCAAAAAAAAATAACAAAGGAAACCGAAGAATCATTTGCAAGAAAACGCAAGGTGTACGACCAACGGTGAGGCGCATGAAGTTTCACAGAAACTTATATGTGGTTCAGCTTTTGGATGCGATTCTTGTAGTTGTCCTTTGGAGTGCCTCTGTCTGGTCTTCTAAGGATGAATTGATTCTATAATAGTTGATAGAGAAACCCTACTGTTTCGTCTAGCTTCTTGTTAACCATGTTCTAAACGTTTCCATTGGGTCCTCACTAATTCTAACTTCAGGTCCTGGGTGAGGGAGGGGTTTTCGGAGACAAGGACTCGACTTAATAGAGGAGGTTGCGAGTAAAAATGGCTCATCCGCAGTCCCACGGAGCTGATCACAAAAGGAAAGAAGTCATCCGTTTAGAGCGCGAATCGGTCATTCCAATTCTGAAGCCCAGGCTCATCATGACGTTGGCCAACCTTATCGGTATGTTTTAGCATTGTTCTCTGGCGCCCACTTCAGCTTCGCATATGAATTGTTTAAATCCCGTTGCGATCTTTCTCGTTTCAAAGGCGCGCTTTTTGTTCTGTTTGGACGTTGTACTGTTGTCCTCTTGTAGGCCATGGACTGAAGGTATATCAAGTGTCACGATTAGTTTGTTGCGGTGAAATACTAGGGAATAATAATTTTTAATGCAAATGAACTACACCTGCATAAATGGACATCTCGGGATGCAATTTGCTTGCCCTTTGCCTTTCAGTCAATCTTTGGGAAATTGTATTGACTTCACATCAAAAGCAACAGTCGAACAAGTTCCCATCATAAACTCTTTCCCTGATCAAATAATAATATTTAGTAGTATTATGAGTTCAAACTTAGCATTTTAGTTTAGCTGAAAAATAAAATAAGAATAGCTTCTCCCCCTTCTCCAAACTTGGTATTCTTTTCTTGGCTTTGAGTCTTTGGACTGTTCTGCAGAACATAGTTCGGACCGAGCTGAGTTTTTGAAGCTCTGCAAGAGAGTAGAGTATACAATCCGAGCTTGGTACCTTCTGCAATTTGAGGATCTGATGGTATTCTTCTTTCCTTGACCTTTTGGAGATATAGTTGATTCATTGCGGAGCCTAATTTTTTTGCGCCTCAGCAACTCTACTCCCTGTTTGACCCTGTTCATGGGGCCCAGAAGCTGGAACAGCAGAAGTTGGCTCCTGAAGAAATTGATGTACTTGAGCAGAATTTTCTGACATACCTATTTCAGGTATTAATATAATATAATTTAGACTTGATGACCTCTCACAATGACACATATAGTAGTACATCACTCTGTGTCATTAGACTTTGCAAATAACCTTGGTATAAAGGTCCCCATCAGCATATTTGTATCCTCAAATGCTATGTATCATGTGATGACTGATGACAATTAGTTGCAAGATGGTCCTCATTCCCCCTCAATGCCCGTTAGGCTAATTTTTTTTGGTAATAACAAAGTTTAGGTGGGTTCGGCACCGGTCCGAGATTCTAACCTATGAGATTCTGCTGTATAACGAACACTTGGGAATTAATTTTTCTGTTTGTTATGGAGAAAACATTGCAGGGTCAGGGTGATTCTGGATGTTAAATGATGGCTTAAAATTAATCCCTGCTTGTCTCTTTTTTGTAAATAACTTATTCTAAAACCTGACAAGGCATTTTGAAAATAACATTTTGATGACAAAAAATGTGGGACTTGAGTGAGCCAAATTAGTATTTTGTTTATCTCTTAAATATCCATCTTTACAATTTGTTGGATTCTTTACGCAGGTAATGGAAAAGAGCAACTTCAAGATAGCAACTGATGATGAGGTTGATGTTGCACTTTCAGGGCAGTATCTTCTAAATCTTCCCATTACTGTTGATGAATCTAAGGTTTGTGCTAATTCTTGTGCTTTGCAATATTGCATTTGTAATTTCTTTATGCAACCATATGTGCACGCCCGCACCAGAGCATGCTATTTTGGTCTCTGATGGCACGGGTTATTTGGGATAGTTGATTGTGCTAACATTTGATGATCTTTGTGCATATGCTGTAGCTTGACAAGAGGCTTTTGAAGAAATATTTTGAAAATCATCATCATGATGACCTTCCAGATTTCTCTGATAAGGTAAGGTCTTAGATTTGGTAAAAGGTGTAATGTTCATCATGAATCAGCTGTTTGACATTTTGAGTTTTTTAAATTTGTGGTGTTGTGGTCACTTCTGTTCCAGACTGTTCTACATTTCAACTTTTCCATGTTTGTCAATTTAGTATAAAGTGTGTGATATTTGGTCTCAGGCTGTGAAATGTGGATAATATATCATAACCTTAGTCTTCCAGATTACATTCATTACCAAGATAGAAGCTAGTAAAACATTGATAGAATTTTATATTGTTAATCTAGGTCTGTTCGAGTCATTTGAAATTTTGGTAGTCCTTGAACTTTTCAGAATTATATATTATCATGTGATGAATCTCATAGAGGATTCAAATTACTGGCTTTGTTGTATTAAGTTTAGTTATGAATGTCGTGCTCATAATTTTTTTTATATTTTTTAGATATAAGTATGCTCTTTCTGTATTTTTTGTTGACAGTCAGACAGAATATTTTTCATATGCTGAGATTGAATTAATTTTGTATTTGGGTGAAATATCTCTTATTCTCTAAAAAATTTGATGCTGTCTCTGTACCTGCTGAGGTTCTTTCACGACCATTGAAAAGAATCTTATTTTCCAATTTTATATTACATTATATATGCAGAAGCAGTAGTTCGTACTTGATAGAAGGAAAACTAGTTTCTTTTATTTGACTGCTAGATTTCAACATTTGCATCATAACTATTAACTTTCCTGAAGATGCATTTGCATTAGATGTTTCACCTTGTTGACTTCAAATGAAAACGTCCTTCATAGCTCTCAGTGAGGTCTTCATTGCTGATCTCTGTACTTTCTGTACTAAAGAACTATTTGTGTTTGCAAACAATAATGAAGTATTGTATGCCTTTGTACTATTGGTTCAATGCTGTACTTTCAGTTGATGTCTGATGGCAAAAGGAAAAAAAAGTTGACCTCTATTTATCACTCTCACTTGAGAGCTAATGCATGGCTATTATTTTGTTCCTTGTTATTGGCTTGTTTTGCAATCTAATTCACCCTATTTTTCTAGTATGTTATTTTTCGCCGTGGCATTGGAATTGATCGAACAACAGATTATTTTTTCATGGAGAAAGTAGACATGATCATTGGACGTTTTTGGGCATATCTGTTAAGACTGACCAGGTGAGCAAACTTTTGGACTATTGGCCGACTTTGATGCTTCTATTGTAAGATGTTATTAGATATCTGATTATTTAATTTTGGCTCTTCTGTGTCCTGCAAAAGTCTTTCAAGCCATTGTGCATGTTTGGGAAATCTTTCCCCAATGATGCATGCAAGCCAAGACAAAAAAAATCTCGAAATCTGTAAAAAGCATCTCAGAATTCGTAAAAAATCTCGAAATCCATAAATTCTTCTGGATTCCGTAAATTCTTCTTGAAATCCATAAATTCCTTTCTCCCAACGAATTTCCAAGCACACACATTATATACTTCATGAAACTGAAACCTTTCTTGTTTGCTTGCCTTGTAATAATTAATGTAATCAGCTCCACCTGTGCAATGAAAGGATTTGTCTTTGGAGGTGTATGACTTCTAGTATTTGTGAATAGTATATACTGGAGGGAACGTAGCATGCTTAGGCTCACTTCTGACTTGATATAAATTGTGTTCATGCAGGTTGGAAAAGTTGTTCTCTCAAAGGTCAAAAAGACATCATAAGAAAGATCTGAAGAAGGATGATGGTATTACAACTGAAGCAGACCAAGATGACTTCTATGTCGAAAGGATACGCTTAGAAAATATGGAACTAAGGTCTTTATGCATCTTGTGTCAGTGTGTGGGCTGTTGCTGTTTTTGTTATTACATGTTTTCTTCTCCTTTTCGGCTAGGGTTCTTCAATGTGCCATTTCTTTATAACTTCTATGCTGATCTATAATATCTTATTGACTTAGATGGTGACCATTCAGCAATTTGAATCAAGCTTCCTGCTGTTTTTTCAGCACTTGTGTGAAACCTTAACTTTGGCAGTTACCATTAAACTAATGATTAAAATTTATATTCACCTTAAAATTTTCAGTATTACATGTTAATTCACGTTCATCACATTTATATTGTTCCAACCATTTGATGATCTGGACTTTGAAATTCATGAGATTCTTTGCTGCCACTTCCAGCTTTCGCAATTTGCTGAACAAGACCACCATACAGGAACCTACCTTTGATAGGATAATTGTTGTCTACAGGTCATCCTTCCTCAAACCTTTAAATGCTACTTTGTTATTTTGTTAATAAATCTATGGTCCTGTCATCTGAGGATATAAGAATTATTTTGAACAGTCTTGTATATTCTATTTCCTTTTCATTGCTCAAGTCACAGTTTCTCCAACATTGTAATTTTGTCATGTGTAAAAACGTAAAGGATTGTAAATACATTCAGGGGTTTGGTCCATGTGGAGCAATGCTTGGAGTTAATCTGCAATAATCCAATCTTGTTAATTTATTGAAACCTGAGGGAAATGGTGTTACAGGCGAGCTAGTACTAAATCTAATGAGGGAAATGGTGTTACAGGCGAGCTAGTACTAAATCTAATGAAGAACGAGGAGTATATGTAAAGCACTTCAAAAATATTCCAATGGCTGATATGGAGATAGTGCTCGTGAGTTACCTCTTTTACTGCTGCATTATCTTGCGCTGATTACATCATTATGGTCAATGAATCTATCAATCACCTTATCCTTCAATGTACAAAAATTGATGACCTGGCCATGAACATTTTTACTTGACAGCCAGAAAAGAAAAACCCTGGATTGACTCCAATGGATTGGGTCAAGTTTCTTGGATCTGCTATAGTTGGTCTGGTTAGGCTTTCTTTTGCTAATACTACTTGATACCATTTAAGTGTTTTTGTCTTCTGTACATTTTTTCTTATGCACTTTTTTCTCTTCTCTTCACAGGCTGCAGTTATTAGCTCACTTGAAATGCCTAAAGCTGATTTGTGGGTCATGATGGCTGTTCTTGCCTCAGTCATTACTTACTGTGCTAAGACTTACTTCACGTAATTGTGGAGATGTTGTCCTTTCATTGAAAACATATATTCTGCATAATTTGATGGGAGTACTGCATGCCACTTCAGGATTTGCATTTAGATAAAGTTTTCTTGCTGCCAATTGACTTCATGTTTGCCTATTGTCAAATACCGTCTTATTTTCAATGGATCTTTAAATTTCCATAGGTTCCAACAAAACATGGCGGCATACCAAAACTTGATTACACAATCAATGTATGACAAACAACTGGATAGTGGAAAGGGTACACTTCTCCACTTGTGTGATGATGTCATTCAACAGGAAGTGAGTGCTAGATTTATGCACTGTCACTAAAGCAAATTTTATTTCCAATAAAGTGGTAGTTGATGATTTTTGTGAAATAGTGACTACTGTTTTATGAATTTGACCTAACTGAGTGGTTAGACTGGAATAATTGGGAATTGATCGGTGTATTAATTATTCCCGTGAATTTTATCAATCGACGGATTCTTTCTTAACGAAGAATGAAATTGGCTGATGTTATGTCAATACTAGGTAGCATAGATGACTTAATTGATGGAAGACCAACAGCTAACCTTTTTAGCATCAGGCCATTTTGTGCTTTTGCTGTTTATGTATATGTACTAGTCAAACATTTGACGTTACTAATCTCAAACTTTGATTTGCAGGTCAAAGAGGTTATTGTTTCATTCTTTATTTTGATGGAGCAGGGCAAAGCTACAAGACAGGTGTAGTTATCAATATATATGGATAGTTTTCTATGCATTACACACTTTTTTGTTTAGTAATATTATTATTTTTACCAATATGGTTATAAGTGGATTGATCGTCAAAGAAATAGAGGTACTTATTCATGGTTTAGTAGTTCTACTGCTGTCCAACTATGGTCAACTCAAATAAGCGGTAAGTAAATATAATATGAAAAATAACAACAAAGTCCATTTATTTTCCATGCGCGCAAACAAAACCAAAAGAGATGCGCCGTGCCCATGAATTAGATTTTAGGTTTTGAGCCCACATCAAACACTGGCCAGAGTGCGATTCACTTTTTATCTGTCTGGTTCAGTCTACTTTTTAATACCATGATTTATACTAGACAAATAAGTTATATTTCCTATATAGTTTGGTAAAAGTGTTCTCTTAGAGGTGTTGATACAGGATATCTGGTAATGTGAATCAGGATCTTGATCAATGGTGTGAGGAACTAATAAAAGAAGAATTTGGGGAGAGCTGTAATTTCGACGTGGATGATGCAGTTCATAAGTTAGAGAAGTTGGGAATAGTTACTCGGGTGAGATTCCTTATTATTTTCTTCTTTGGTAAAATTTGTATTATCTATAGTGAAGTATGTAACACTAGATTACTTATCGGGAGATCCAATCTGAGTTTATTTCATTTCCGGTCTAAATTGTCGTGGTTTAATTTTGTAACTTTCATAGTAATCAATTATGCCCATACCATGGATATCAGTTCAACGGCAATGATTGTATGTGAACTGAGGAAATTTACAAGTTACAGGATCCTGGCGAGTTGTGCATGCTGCACACCTCTGGTCTGGTGATGATTCCATTGTCCGACGTTGGATTGGAGATTTTTTTTCCTTTTTAAAATTTCAGTGACCGAAAAATTGTAGCTCTGAAGATTTTGATTCCTGCTCACCTGGAATTCAGGATTCTATTGGCCGGTTTCAATGCGTTGGGCTGAAACGGGCCAACGAGATCATTGGAACAACCACTGAAGAGCTGGTCCTCAAGGCAAAACAGGGGAGTGGTTCTCCTTGATGGCGTTTTTAAAAGGTCATTTTTTTGTCAAATTTAAAAGGTCCTTGTTTTATATTTTCTTCAAAATATCTTGTGTGACTAGCACGTGTATAAATTTTAACTAACGACATTATGCCTTCTGATGATCAGGTCTGAAGCTTAAGATTCACTCGTGTCTCAGGATTGAAGTTGATTGATTGTTGTTCCATGTGACTGTTAAATAGTTTATATGTAACTTGTGCTCCTTCGTTTTTGTTCTTTATGATTTCTTATTATTTCATCTGCATTCTAAGACTTGCTCCCATATTTATTTTTAAGGGAAAATCGCATTTGAACAGCAAGGAAGAGAAAAAATGATGAAAAAGCCCCAACTAAAACTTCACTTACTATAGAGTTTCCAAGGTATATCAATGAAAGAAATTATATTTACGCAATTAATATTACACCCTTAGTAATACAGAGGCGGAAAAAAGAAAAACAGAGAGAGGAGACTGAGAAACGGAGGAGACCCAAGACACTTTCATCAACATCTTCATCTTCTTTCTTCCCACTCGCCATCGATGCCGTCACACAGAGAGGAAGCTACAGAGCAGTTCAGGCGATAGCAAACCATAGCATGGAGTGAGTTGCTTTTGCAACAATATTGTGGGGAAAAGGAAGGCCATCATCATGGGAGAAGATGTCATCACTGCCACTGATATCCTTGTTTCCAGTGAGAGTGAGCATCCAATCTTCGTAACTCAAGTTACCAAGTGTAACTTAAGTTCCATTTCTTTGTTTTGTAGTTGAGAGTTATCATAACACGGTAAGAGGGTAACTCGAGATGAAATGTTCATTCTTTTGAGGTGAAATATTCACCCCAATACTTTGAACTTCCAACAGATGCCTACTTGAGGGAAAATTTCAAGAGAGCTCCCAAATTTAAGTTCCATTGTGACCTGTCATTCTACACATTACAAACCTTTATAAAAAAAAAAAAAAGACTCCCGGAAGGATATCCAAGAACAACAGCAAGAAAACAATGGGTGTGTCTAGAAACAATTTTGGAGCGCATGGAATGCATTTCCAAGCCAAAATGTATTTTGCAGAAGGACATGAGTGTTTGAAATAGACAGAAGGCAAACATTCTGAGGGGAACAAGAAAAAAGCCACTTCCTACTTAGAATGCATTCCAAATTGAGACTTTATGTTTAAAATGCATTCCAGATCGCGACTTCAATATTACAAGTTGCGACCTTAATGTAAAAGTTCCAAGTCATCATTTTATTTTTCTCTAATTTTATGATAATATAAAATAAAAATATATATATGTATATATGTGCATTATTTAATGAAATTTATTTTCTTTTAAATCACTTTTACAACATTTATCCAAATAAATTTTTATTTTCTAAAATGCATTTTAGATAAAAATTATTTTTCAAAATGTATTTCAAGCAAAAGTCAACTGTTTTCCAAACGAGCCAATGTAAAGCAACCCATGAAATTAGAAACCGTTCCGATAGAATCTACGCCTTGGATTCAAAAGAAAGACATGATACAGCTGGTTATGATATAAACAGTGATACTAACGTAACCCAAGAAACTCAGATGAAAGCCAGACATACTGCTGATTACAAGAGAAGAGCAAGTCCTCGCTTAATGAAGAGAATTATAAGATGATTATACCGCAGAATGCAGACCCTGCATGAACACTTATAAGGACTTCATGCGACCTAAGAAAATCAGCATCCACATTCAATGAGTTACAGATAGCTAATTTCTTTCTCAAACGATCATCCGCAGTAGAGCGCGAGAGAGCAAAATGTCTGTACCATTTTGTAAGGAACTACAAGTTTGACATCTTATTCATACAAATTCCTTTTAGCATGAGATTTCTCACTCACTAATCATCCAACATAAATACGAGGAACATGCTCAGATGAATGGATGAACACTTGGGGTTATATTGGGTTTGATGAAAACAGATACTCAGAATGGTAAAATGCTGGTATTTTCATTCCTGTTTAGAAAACAAGCTCAAATAGGTCGTACACATTATGAGCTAGCAGTAACTATAATCATCAGCAAAAAAATTAAGTTGTAGATTAGGAGTTACGCAGTTTGATGAAGGCATATCTCTCGATGGAGATTCCATCTGGTCTTGTTAATGAAGTTTAAGCAGATGCATAGACGGATCTTAAGTTCGTCCGTAAGGACGGGAAAGTTCTGAGAATCCCGGCGAAGATGCTTGATGACCTCTTGCATGGCATATCTATTTTTACCCATCTAAGCCAAGGCGAATGGACCGCTTGTCAGCCTCAACCGCACCGTGTAGCCGAGCAACAAGGTCATCAATCATATAAAGATGTGCGTTCAGTGTAAAAGTACCCTTCGAAACCGCTTCAAGCTGCGCCAATCGAGCAAGTTCCTTCTTTTTTGGGTTCCAAGGAGGAGAAGAAATATATGAAGGGCAAACAGGAGCAGCGGCAGCAATGGCTACAAGTGCATGAGTTGACAACAACGGTGGATACAACCACCCCCACGGCGGTGGCAACGAAGCAAAGTGCAGAACCAATGGTAGCACCACGGAGAAGGCGTAATTTGGAGCGAGACTTTAGGAGAGGACGATGAAGCTCACGTTGAAGTTCAGAAAAGGAGCTGCGCATGTTGCCAAAGTCTTGTGAATCGTAGAAGTGAAAAGGATTGTCATGAGTATCGAATCTGAAGAAGACATCCAATGCATTGTCACACTCAGATTGAATTATGTGATTGGAATCGGAGGGAAGAACAGAGAGAAGGTCAAGCAGAGGAGCGTACATGGTACGCGCACAATTGAGACTTCGGTGAAGCAGGAGGCAGAGCTCAGAGGCGGTCTCGCTGTTGTCGAAGTAGGCAGAGACGAGGCGACTCAGAGAACTGGGCTTGGGTTGTGAGAGAGCTTCTTGGACGGAATCTCGATCTGGTTGACGCACCTTTTCCAGAATTTTCCTTTGGGAGTCTATCTCGGCATACTCATCATCGAGCTCAGGATGGTGTTGCGAAGAAGGATCGCACCCATAGGGTTGAAATACTTCGGACTGTACAATCGATCGAATCTCTTGGTAGGAATCGCCCTGTATAGTGCGATGGAATTCGAGAGAGGACTGAGTGCTGGTAACTGGAGTGGGCTCTGTCGAATACCCTGGCAGTGCAAGATTCAGTCAGACATTCATACAAGCATCTATCGGGCGAAAAAGAAAGCCCTCTTTCGCAAAGAACTAGTTATGGAAAATATTTGTTTAGAAGGGTGTGACTGTGGGGTATGATCATATAATCAAAGTCGATGCTCCTTATCTGAGAACACCACTAAAGGACGAATTAATTGAGTTACCTTGGCAAGGAACAGTGGGATCACGGGCCGGAACAGACGCTGAAGACGACGTCAATGACCCAAAGGAGAGACATTCCAGCATTCTTCGTTTTCCCAGCCTTACCTATCAAGCTTCCATCTAAGAATTGGAGATTCTGTAAAGCGGTCAGAGCAGAGAAGGAGGCGACTTTATTGGTATAAATACGCGTGTTAATTGAATATTTCAATTTTTTTTAATCTCTGCTTTGCCGGATCATATTTCAAATTTCTAATGGCATGTTAGGAATCACCTTTGAAAAAGTTAGGTGTACGCTCAACAACAATATTTTTTTTATAAATCGAGATAATCTTCTTCACATATTTACTTTATAAATGGTAAAAATATTTTTCTATCGCATTCTCATACAGACATAGTGAATAGTTTCGTTGCCGGATTTTTCACTTTTCTTATCCGGATTCTAAATGACAAATCAATTTCGCAGTTAACTGCATCGTATCATTGTCCACATTAAGAATTAAATTTTATCAAAATTTTCCTAATTTATTTATTCCTTTTTTATTTTTTAGGGGAAAAAAAACTCGACTAGCCTTTAGACAAAGCAAACACGTCCGAGTCCAACACACAATTAAAAAAAAAAAAAAAGCAAGCATACGGAAACCGCGTGAATGAGCAAATGACAATTCCATTCTGTCAAGGATTTTCTTCTGTGTGGCCAAACATTTTTGTGAGGAACCATAATCCAATACTAATAGTCACAAGTTTGGCATCATATTCATACAGTACAATAATCAATTAATAATATCAATATAAAATCAATAAATAATACTGACCCGAAATTATTTCCTAATATAGATTAAAAAATGAACACAGGGGAATCCTATTGGGCACCCAAGAAAATGGTAAAGAGCCCATCTATATATTTTCACTCCCGGTTAGCAAATATGTTCAAATAGGTCGTGGCGTTATGCAGATTGTGAGTTGGGAGGCACTGTAAGTCGATCAAAAATTTGATTGTTAGGTTAGGAACTAGGCGTTTTGATGAAGGCGTATCTGGCTGAGGAGATACGATCTGGCCCTGTTAACAAAGTTTAAGCTAATGTATATATTTGTCTCGAGTTCCTCCATAAGCTGGCGGAAGCTCTCGTACCTCTTGCGCAGCAACTTGACAATCTCTTGGATTGCATATCTGTTTTTACCCATCTTCAAAACAAGACGAACAGAATGCTTGTCGGATTTAACTGCTCCGTGCAGCTGAACAATGAGGCGATCAATTGAATCAAGATGTTGTTTCAGAGCAAAAGTAACCCTGGAGGCTGCTTCAAGCTGCTCCAATCGAGCAAGTTCCTTCTTTTTTGGGTTCTTAAAATGGGACAATGCAGGGAAAACGGGAGCAGCAGCAACTGCAATGGCGACAAGTGCGTGGGTCGTGACGACAACGGCGGTTGCTACCACACCGACGGCGGTGGCAATGAAGCAAAGGGCAGAACCAGTAGTGGCAACGCGGAGAAGGCGTAATTTGGAGCGAGACTCTTGAAGGTAGGGATGAAGTTGTTGGTCAAGTTCAGAGAAGGAGCTGCGCAAGTCGCTTAAGTTAAGGGAATCATCGAAAGAAAACGGATTCTCTTTAGTATCAAATACGGAGAAGATGTTGAAGGCATCGTCACACTGGGATTGAGTAATATGATTGGAATCGAAGGGAAGAACCTCGAGGAACTCACGAAGAGGAGCGTACATGATCCGTGCACAACGGAGACATGGGAGAAGCCGAAGACATAGTTCAAAGGCGGCCTCACTGTGGTCGAAGTATGTGGACACGAGTTTAGTCAGCGAAATAGAGTTAAGTTGTGGGAGGGCTTTTTGGACGGAATCACGGTCAGGTTGAAGCAGAGTTTGCAGGAATCTCCTTTGGGAGTCTCCGTCGGCGGCACAGTCACGGACGGGCTGAGACTGGTCTGGTGGAGGATCGTTTCCATCAGCAGGATCAAATACTTCTAACTCAATTATTGATCGGATCTCCTTGTAGGAATTTCCCAGAACGGTGCGATCGAATTCGCGAGACAAATTTGGGGCTGGAGACGAGTGAGTGCTGGTGACGGGAGTGTGCTCTGCGGAATACCCTGACAGTGTAAAATTCATCAGACCTTAATAGTTAATACAAACCCAAAGACGAACCTTTCTTCACGAAGAGTAAAACAAAATCGAAATGTCTGTTTAGAAGGGTCTGGCTGAGTGCAATGTGATCCTATAAAAAGATACCCCAAATCTGAGTCAGAAAGCTGCAAAGAAGAGGGGAAGCAGCTGAGTTACCTTGGGGAGGAGGTGGGGGATTAGGGCCGGAAGACGTTGAAGACGACGTCACCGACCCGAAGGAGAGACATTGCGGCATTCTTCGTCTCGTCCTCCACACTTCTGCTTTGCGTCTTTTTTTGTGGCGGCCCGGAGAGCATAGAGACAAGGCGCGATCAATTTGTTGAATTGATGGCTGCGGCTATAAACGCCTACAGGGAAGGTAATTTTACGTAAATATATTAAAGAGGTTATTTATGAAAAACCCTTTTTAACTTTTACAAAATAAAAACCCCTATATGTATTTAAGAAAACATAATTACAAAAATACAATTCTAAATCCCAAATTTCTTACAGGTTCACGGCGTTTGAATTAATTTTTTCAAACACGAGCAAGAATTGAAAGACGGGATTGCATATGTTGATCGTGAACAATTTTCAAAACCAGCTTAGTTTTAAACGTATTTTAGTTTTTCTCAGAACTCCTCAGACAGCCATTCAGAGTCTTACCTCGCGCCGATGTACACCAAATCATCCTCCTGTTGTTTTTATAGGGCGAAACCCAACTCTGGCTACATTGTAGACGATGTGGGACATAAAAAAAGGTACTCTTGTTGTGCCCGTGTCCAGTACACTTCCTCGCCACCATAAATCAGGGCTTTTGTGATGATGCCCATAACCTTGTGTTTTGTCCGTCGAATCCCAGTCTCGTCATCTAAGGGAATGTTAATATACAGATTTCATCATGCTAAGATCTTCTCTTGCTAAGATACATATTTGATCTTGCAGCTAATTGCATTGATCATTTCCCGCAACTTTCACCATCAATCCTCTAACTCCAACCGCATCGAATTTAACATCTTTCATAATTTGCTCCCAATAGAGCAAGCATTAATAGAATGTAAATTAGTGGAGCATGAAAGCATAAGAAACAGACATAACCAAACCAAACCATCATCACTCTCGTATTAACAACAAATAACGGTTTACAAGTTTCGTCATACATAGTTTATAATAAAATAAATGAATAAAATTGTTCACTGACTCATGGAAAAGAGGAGAAAGTGACAGCTGCTCTTTGTACACTTATCAAGCAGCTTTATGCATTCTCTGGTATCCATGGGCAGAAGAATGCGAAAGCAAGATACAACCACAAGTTTATTCTAACAATTTGAACGCCTGACAAAAGCTTCTTTTCCTTTACCTTGTTGCCTTGAATAACTGACTTCCAAGGGTCACAGTTGGGGCGCCTTCGCCCATCATTGTTGTCAAGTTCATTTCCTTTTCAAGAATCCGTTCAAGCTCCGTTACAACATGACTCATGGAAGGTCTTCTCTCACTTGAAGGACTCAAACATCGAGCTACCAGCA
Source organism: Vachellia pachyceras (assembly GCA_025593235.1). Lineage (NCBI taxonomy): Eukaryota > Viridiplantae > Streptophyta > Magnoliopsida > Fabales > Fabaceae > Vachellia > Vachellia pachyceras. Next base: position 338 of record JANTPZ010076924.1, on the reverse strand, counting down.
AGATAAACTCTTCCGTGCCTTCCACTGTGAAACTGCTCCCCAATCTCTGATCAATTATGTTAGACATGATGCGATGGTCTCCATTAACTTGCACCTTCATTAGAGGAAAAAAGTAATTAATACGTGTCGAACACCAGACACTTGCTGGTTTTTCTGATGAACTTCAACAAAACAAATCCTGAGGAATTGTAGGATTAGACATAATCACCTACCCATTCAACTAGATTCTGGTTAGAGTCTAAAGTTGGACGTTCCGTTGCTTCCTTCCCACTCAATAATTCCAACAAGAATACCCCAAAACTGTATACATCACTCTTTTCAGAAAACCGTCTAAACTC
>JANTPZ010076917.1:852-13148 GCA_025593235.1 Vachellia pachyceras | reverse complement strand
GTTGAGGTAGGAGAGCCAAGAGCTTATATACCCCATCAAGCAGCCCATACTACTCGATGTGGGACTTTGCCCATACAAAGTCCCTATCAATGCACCCTCCCCGGAGAGCCGACGTCTCGTCGGCTGCACTCCACGGCAGTTCACTCGGCCTCCTGCCGGTCAGAACCCTCCGTGGGTAGCCCTCTCACCAACGTCGACAACCGGCTCTGATACAAATGATAGGCACACAAACCCTTGGAGAGCCTTCCCCCAAAAGCTAGCTGTTGAGGTAGGAGAGCCAAGAGCTTATATACCCCATCAAGCAGCCCATACTACTCTATGTGGGACTTTGCCCATACAAAGTCCCTATCACACAGCAGGAGTTTTTCAGCGGCACGAGAGACACAACAGCAGGAGACGACGCGAGAGCTGGAGCGCTGGTGGCTGCTTGGCTATCGGAGGCAGCAGTTTTTCGGCTGGGAGCAGATCAGAGGAACCCGATTGCTGGAGCTGAGGCGCTTGGTGCAGAACGTCTCAAAGAACGCTTCGTCATCATCCACGTGTTGAAACTCGCAGCTGAGGGGAGAATCCTCTATCTGTCACTGTGAAGACCTTTATTTGCTAGTTCTCTTATTAGCTCACTCATGAATTTAATTCTTGAATTCGTTGCTCTTGTGACTAAAATGTTCAGTGGCTAAGTATTTTGTTCTAGGATTATTTTGAACCATTGCATGGATTGAGATTTGATCATACTCTCTTTGGTGATTAGTGACAATTATATGTTAATTTTATCTTGTGTTTAATGCTTCTAATTGATTAGTCATCACTTAGATTGAATTGTTCAATTGAATTAAGCTTGAGAGAGTTAATTTAATTGCAGGATTTAGATAAAATTATGCTAGACTTGAAGTTTAAATAATTAAATGGATGGTTTGTTAGTAACATAGAGATATAGTTATTAACCTAGCATTGTTATATTAAGGTTGTTGCGTAGTGATTATTTTCCTTTGACTGTAGCAAGAGATTGTGCATGTTAAATGAGGATATTAATTTGGTTATGACTTGAGAGAGCTTAATCAATGGCTTTTTGAACCTTAGACAAACATATTATGTTATTTAATCACTTATAGAGTTGTATGTATTTAATTCTCATGAATTACATTGGTGAAAAATAATCCTAGGCATCTCTCATCGTTGAATTAAAACTCTAGTCTGTTTCTCTCATTTTAGTGTTAGTTTTCGAGAATTTGGTAGATTTTTAGGACATTATTACTCAATTGATTCACTCAATCTAATTAATCATATAATTGCATTGATTATCTCGTTTATGCGTTAGTCTTTGTGGGAACGATATTTTTATACTACTTGCGACCCGTACGCTTGCGGTAAGCTATAAGGCGAACAAGTTAATGGCACCGTTGCCGGGGACTAAGGCATAAATCATTAGAGTTAGTTGATGCGATTGTGTTATTGGTTACAACCCCTTCCCGTTCCTCAAAACATTTGGGAAGACATTAGCATGGACTTCATTACAGGGCTTCCAAAATCCAAACGGTTTGACACTATTCTAGTGGTGGTGGACAGGTTCACTAAGTACGAGCATTTTTTGCCTCTTGCTCACCCTTTCATAGCAAAAGACGTCGCAAACATATTTACCCGGGAAATTGTCAAGCTGCATAGTTTCCAAAAACTATTGTGTCCGATCGGGATAGGGTCTTTATCAGTCACTTTTGAAAGGAATTGTTTAAGCATGCGGGTACCCAGCTATGTCTCAGCTCAGCATATCACCCAGAATTAGATGGTCAAACCGAGGTCCTCAATAGAGGGCTAGAGACATATTTGCGATACTTCACTAGTGAAAAGCCACAGCAGTGGGCTCAGTGGCTTCCATGGGCAGAATATCGGTACAATACTTTACACCACAATGCTGCCAACATGACCCCTTTCAAGGCAGTTTATGGTCGAGACCCTCCTACTTTTCTCAAGTTGTACGACGAACCTTCGGCCATTGAAGAAGTGAATGACTAGATACGGGCTCGGAATGCTATTATCACCACCTTGAGGGAGAATCTGCTCAAAGCACAGCAGAAGATGAAGGAACATGCAGATAAGCATTGACGAGACGTTCACTTGGAGGTTGGAGACCAAGTTTACGTTAAGATCCAACCCTATCGGCTTCACACGTTAGCTCGCAGGATCAATGAGAAGCTTAGTCCTCGCTACTATGGACCTTTCCCGATCATAGAGAAGGTAGGAAATGTGGCCTACCGCCTGCAACTGCCCCCTACTGCCCGCATTCATCCAGTGTTCCACGTTTCCAACCTTAAGAAACATGTCACAAATGCTCAGGTGTCCTCATTTTTTCCAACGACTCTCTCTGAGGATCTAGAACTCCAGGTGCAACCAGAAGACATCCGCCAGATCCGCAAACTCTTAAATGGTAAGCTGGAAGTTTTGGTGAAGTGGAAAGATATGCCGGAATTTGAAAGCTCTTGGGAAGATGCTTCCACCATTGCCCAACAGTTTCCCACTTTTCCCCTTGAGGACAAGGTGAAGCTTTTAGGGGTGGGTAATGATAAGGTTGCTGCTGCTGTACACACATATCAGAGGAGGACTAAACCAATTAGGTCCACACCACAGATTCGCATGTACCAGAGGAGGTCCATACTAACATTTGAAATGGTGAGACAACCTTTTGAGGGTCAGCATGTTGACTTGGCTAAACCCACCAACTTGGAGAAAGGGTTGAAAGACTAGGCAGCTACAGGACATGGATTAGCTGATACGTAGGTTATTTTTTGGGAACTGTGTACTATGCTGTTTTTTGGATGTATTTAGGTTTGCTGATACAACACTTTTGATAGGGCATATTTTGTATTGTGAGTGTAGGAAAGGGAGAGAACTGGCCTCTCGAAAGCCAGCTGAGAGTTGTAACACTGTGATTGCTTTTGCTACTGTTGTATCAAGGGCTTGCCCTATTTTGATATCAATATCAGTTCATTTTATTTCCAGAGTTCTTATTCCTGGACTGTATCATACTCTATTACTGAAATCAAATAGTATGATGATGTTGTATTTAAACTACCACCTGGTCCAAAACTAAATAAGCTGAGAAATTATTAATTAGATGTTTCATGAGAAAGCCATACTAATAGGCTGGATCTATTAGCAAGCATTAGTTAGACATTTCCATGCACATGTTCATTATGTTCTGTGTCTTCTCACTAAGTAATTTATGTCTTTCCCGTTTCCACCATTAAAATGAAATATGAAACTAATTAACACTCTTTCATTATAAGTAAATAGTGCAATAACGAAATAAGAATCCAGAAGAGCAAAATTATGAATCTTATATTGTGGCCGTTAGTTAGCACTTTCATGTGTGCAAACCTTATGTTGGTCACTAAAATCCTAAGCCATTGGACTATGTTGCCATCAATTGATTCAAAAATTCAAGTTTTTTCATCATTGCATTAGAATAAGCAACAAAGACAAATAAATCATCATGACGAAGCCTCTTCCTCAAGTCAAATTTAAAGGACTTCGAAGCAAGCTGGAAATGCTAGATATATATTCTCCAACTTAAGGGGAAATCAAATTTGAATTGTTATATTTCCTTATTTATTTCCCATTATCTTGCCTAAAATAAATCATCATTAATATTGATTGTAATCTCTGATTATGCTTCCCTTGATTGAGCCTTCAGAATCTATATATTATACTCCTTTGCTTACGATGAAACAGAACAGCGAGTGACTTAGTCTCTTGAACAAATAAACACGACTTTGGATCTTACAATACACCGGTCATTACTTTCTATCAAGTTGTTTTTTTGTTTGTATATATACTTTTTGAAGTATACAGCCTAGAAAGCCCAATTCTCCTTAAAAATTTAATCATAAGGAATGGCAGTACTTTATGATTTGAGGAAGCTACTTCCTAATCACTTCTTATGACTTTTGGGAATTGGCATTTACACTAACCTTAAAACTAAGCAATTGGTTCCAGATCAGACTACCAATAACTCAAATTCAAGGAAGGATCCAGCACCCTCTATTAGTTTATACTGAGAAGAGGAGTATCAACACTTATTTTTATGTTTTATGTTATTGTGTTTTTCTGTTTTGGATAATATGTATTAGTTACCGCATGTTATAAGCAGTTTCGGATAAGTCTTAGGGTGGTTATTTTTGGTTAAGGGTGAAGCCCTATAAATATATTATGCACTTCAAGAGATATGAAACGTATTATTTAGTAATAATCTTCCCTCTCCTGTCTACTTTCTAAATCCGTTTCTTTCTTCTAAGTAATAAAGCCTAACAATTTATCTTGGAATTAAAAGGGACTGATAAAGGTTATCAAAGATACTTCTGTAACCTAGAGAGAGTATGGTAACAATTTTCTAAATTTGTTTATTTTCATTTGCAACTAAGCATTCAGTTTTAAACTCCCTACTAAATGATCAAAAGAATTGATCATGCGAGTAAATAATGGCGTAAAATCATACATACATTTAAAGTTGACCATTTTTCCTATTGAAAGAAAAAGTATGATACCTCAGATTCTTACACAGAAAATACACATATTCATCATGTTCTATCTTTCTTGGATCAAAATTTTATACCTTTCAACCGTTGAGTTCATTTAAAATCTACTTAGCACAACATTATTGTAATCTCATTTGAAAAAGAGACCAATAAGAACCAAGAAAAGAAAGTTTATTTATGAACCTGAAGCTGTGACCATCAGCAACTTTGTGTGGGCGAACAATACATTCTAGAATCAACAAAGTACTAGGCACGCTGTAGCTTCCCGGTCTAGCATCATTATCCTGCTTTAAAGTTTTGTTCTATTCTTAAAATCCAAAGCCATAGGAATAGACCAGCAATCAATTCAATAATTCAAGATTGAAATGAAATAAAATAAAGATTGCTTGTAGACCAGCAATCAATTCAATAATTCAAGATTGAAATGAAATAAAATAAAGATTGCTTGTAGTGGAACATGCCAAGCAGCATTCATTATTGTAATCAAATATGCAATAGAGAAAAGCAAATTTATGAACCTGAAGCTATCATCGGCAACTTTGTCATGGCAAACAATATGCGTCTGGACTAACAAGGTAGCAAGCATATATAGTAACCACATATAGAAATGGATTTAGATTCTACCTTTGAAGTAGATGACCCAACCTCTCATGCAACTTTATAGATTTAGTGGCTCCTGATGGTCACTCAAACTATCACTGCATGACTATTATTTAAGTCATTTTTTTAGTATTTGGATACTCTTTCATGTAGTTGATGAATTCATATTCCAGCTTTAGCAACATATGACCTAGCCTCTCAAGAAACTCAAGGGATCTAGTGGCTCCTAATGGTCACTCTTATGACCACATGATTATCATTTGTTAGTCATTTTTATATATTTGGACACCCTTGAATGTTTTACAGGAATTTAGATCCCACCTTCAGAAGAAAATGACCCAGCCTCTAATGCAGCTCTACAAATTTAGTGGCTTCTAGTGGTAACTCCTACCATCACCACATGACTAATCAATTTTGAGTCATTTTTAAATACATGGACACTCTTTAATGTATTTCAAGAATCGGGTTCCACCATTAGTAGCAGATGACCCATATTCTAATGCAACTACAGGGATTTAGTGGCTCCAGATGTCACTCAAACCATCATCACATGACTGTCATTTGAGTCATTTTTAAATACTTGGACCCTCATTAATGTATTTCAAAAATTCTGATTCTGCCATTAGTGGTAGATGCCCAGCCACTCATGCCACTCAAGGGATTTAGTAGCCATTGGTGGTCACTCATACCATCAACTCATGACTATCGTTTTCTAGCTTTTTATAAATACCTGGACAACCTTTAATGTCACTACCAGAAAAATACCATTTAGCGACAAAAAATCTATCGCTAAATGGCTATTTTCCATCAGAAAATTTTCATTTAGCAAAGGAAAATATTAACGACTCTCGTCTTAGCGACGGAGGTAGTGTGTATTTTAGGAATCGAAATTTCAACTTCAGTAATTAATAAGATGACCTAAACTCCCATGCAACTCCAAGGATTTAGTGGGGCTCTTAATGATCACTTGTACCAGCACCACATGACTATCTTCTTTTAGTCATTTTTAAATATTTTGACATTATTGTATTTGAGGAATTCATATTACTCCTCTAGTAGCAGATGATCCATCCTATGAAGCAACTCAAGCGATTTATTGACTCTTGATGGTTGCTCTACCATCACCAAATGACCAATCATTTTTTAGTCATTTATAAATAGTTGGACACACTTCAATGCATTTCAAAAATTCATACTCTTCCATTACTTACAAATGACCCAGCTTCTCATGCAACTGAAGGGATTTTGTGGCTATTAATGATCACTCATACCATCACCACATGACTATCATTTAAGTCATTTTTAAATGCCACTTTTGAGTCATTTTTAATGCTTGAACACCCTTTAATGTATTTCAGGAATCCAAATTCCAGCATGAGCAATAGATGAGATGACCCAACCTCTCATGCAACTCCAGGTATTTAATGGCTCTTGATGGTTACATGTACCATCACCACATGACTATCATGTTTGAGTCATTTTTATGTCCTTGAACACTTCTTCCTTTTGTAGTAGATAACCTAGCCTTTCAAGCAACTCAAGCGATTTAATGGCTCCTGATGGTAATTTATACCATCACCATATGACTGTCATTTTTGAGTCATTTTTATGTATTAGGACACCCTTTACTGTTTTTCAGGAATTCGAATTCCATCTTTAGCAGGAGATGACATAGCTTCTAACACAACTCCATAGAAATATTTACTTGCTCCTGATGGTAACTCGTACCATCACCATATAACTATCATTTTTGAGAAATTTTTAAATATTTAGACCCTCTTTAATATGACTATTATTAGCAGCATATGACCCAGCCTCTTATGCAACTCAAAGAATTTAGTAGCTATTGACGGTCACTCTTACCATCACTACATGACTATCGTTTTTGAGTCATTTTTAAATTCTTGAACACCCTCTAATGTAATTCAAGAATCCAAATTCAAGAATCCAAATTCCAACTTAAGTAGTAGATGAGATGACCCAGTCTTTCATGCAACTCAAGCGATTTAGTGGCTCTCGAAGGTCACTAATACCACCACCACCACATGACTATCATTTTAAGGTTATTTTCAAATACTTGGACATTCTTTGATGTATTTCAATAATTCAGATTCCACCTATAGCAATAAAGGACCTAACATCTCATGCATATGTTGGCATTTAGTGGCCAACATCTTTGATGTATTTCAATAATTCAGATTCCACCTATAGCAATAAAGGACCTAACTCTTCAATGTATTTTCATGAATTTAGATTCTACCTTTAGCTAGCCTCTCATGCAACTCCAAGGATTTGAGTCAATCAACCATCACCAAATGACTATCATTTGAGTCATTTCTTTTTTTCCCTTTCTTTCTTTCTTTCTTTTCTTTTTTTTTTTGCTTCCTTGTTTCCATTACTATGTGTCTATTTCTCGTGTATTCAGATTCTAGCCTCTCATGCAACTTTAAGGATTTAGTGGCTCTTAGTAGTCAATCATACCATCACCAAATGACTATCATTTGAGTCATTTCTTTTTTTTTCCCTCTTTTTTGGTTCCTTGTTTCCATTACTGCGTGTTTATTTCTCGTGTATTCAGATTCTACCTTTAGGAGTTAATGACCTAGCCTCCCATGACTCCAAGGATTTAGTGCCTCTTAATGGTCACTCATAAATATCACCAAAAGACTATCATTTTGTGAGTCATTTATATTTCTTTGTTCCGTGTTTTTATTAATGTGTTTATTTGTTGTGTATTTTTTACTTGAGCAGACCCACTCTTGCTTTTCACTTTTGGGTTGACTGCATTTATACACTTGAGGCTTGCTTGTCTGTAATTATATATTTTATTATCCTAGTGCTTATCTACTCTTTTCTTTGATGTGCTGTTAAATACTTGAGGCTTACTGGTATGTGATCCTATGTTTTGTTTACTCTAAAGCTTATCTACTCTATTTGATGTACTCTAGTAGCAGCAATTTAATCATCATGCTATGTCAATCTCCTCTCCCTCTCCCTCTCCCATTCTGTGTGCCTATCAACCCGTATTTCTACATTTCAGTGGAGTAACAGTGTTCCTCTCTCGCTAAAAATTAACACTGAGGACAATGATTGTGGGGGAGGTTTACTTTATAAAACAGAGCATTGATTAGTTGCCTGTATTTCTACTAGTTTTGTTGGTTATTTTATAGTTCGATTTGAAAAATAGGATAAAGAACAATTTTGAAGTTTTCAAGGAGTGAGCCTACTTTTGGATCCATTGCAACTTAGGGGTTTTTTTCTGTTTGTTTTATGATTGACAGGCAGTCAAGAATTTAGTTTTAGAATGCAAGAGCTCTCCAAGTCCAAACTAGCATTTTGGTTTTTTTTTTTTTTATCATTTGAAACTTAGCTTCCATTTTCAAACGCATTAGATGATCAAAGTGTTGTGCAGCACATGAAACGGTATGCCTAAGCAAGCAAGCCAATAGCACATAATCAGAACCATATGAGTTTAGGGAAATTTTTATTTGTACATTGAAATTTGACATATTTTCCCTTTTAGATCAGGTAAATGTTATCTCAAATCCTACGTCAAAACCACTAATCTAGTATTGAGATCAAACACAGTAGGAAAAAATTCGTATTGAAAATACTACGTGCTAAAGTTACTAGCTGGATAATTATTAATCAGATGATCAATGGGAAAGCTATGGTGGTAGGTTAGATCTATCAGCAAGCATTAGTTAGACATATGTTCCATGCATATGTTCATTATTTTCTGTCTTTTTTTGCTCATTATTTTGTGCCTTTCCAGTTTCCACCATTCAAATGAAATCTGAAACTGCTTAACACTCTTTCATTATTGTAATTAAATATGCAACAAAGAGAAATAAGAACCCAGAGAAGCAAAACTACGAACCTGATGTTGTGGCCATTGGCGCTCTATGGGCAAACCGTATTTTCCATCATCATTAAAATCCTAAGCCATCGAATCATATTGCTAGCAATTGATTCAACAATTCAAGTTTGACATAAAAAAAAAAACAAAAGAAATTTCCTTAGCACGAAACATAAATACCAATCAGCTTTCATTATTGTAGTTGAATATTCAACAGGGACAAGTAAGAACCAAGAAAGGCAAAATTATTTTAATTTTCATCCTCATCCTGCCTCAGAGTAGAGGGTTGTGTTGTTCTTAAACCCTAAACCATTAGACTTATCAGCAATGAATTCAACACTAAACTAAAATTGCATGGCCAATTATCAACTCCTCTAATGCATACATACATTATTTAATAAATATGCTTACTTGATTTGAACTTGGTGAGGAGGAAGACAAATTGTAAGGTGAGCTAAAGCTATGCCTCAAAAATGCTGCACACGCACAAAGTTAAAACCATACAACAGAAGAAGAACGATGCTAAAAACGATGCTGGAATCATAGCTAGAAAAAGCAAGACACATTGGAAGCATAAAACACAGGAAGAAAACATTCAAAGCCAAAAATGGCTTTGGGTTTTACAGTATACCGTAAATAGTTTATATCAAGTTCTATTTTGATATATATATATATATATTATTGCAATCGAATATGCAAGAGACACAAATAAGAACCAAGAAACGCAATTTAATGATGAACCTGAAGCTTTGACCATCGACAACTTTGTGTGGGTGAACAATACACTGTCGAATTTATAGAGTACTTGGCACGCGTATTACCAGCTCTCGCAATTCCATCATCATCCTCTTTAGAGCGTTGTGCAGTTCTTAAACCCTAATCCATCAGACTGTAAGCAACCAATTCATCAATTCAAGATCAAAATCAAATCAGAAATAATTGTTTATCAAGAGATATACCAAGAAGTTTTGATTGTTGTAATTGAAAAGGCAGTAGAGACAAATAAATTCAATAATCCCATCGTTACCCTTCTTTAAAGGTTAGTGCTATTGTTAAATCCTGAGCCTATCACTAGCAATCAATTCAACAATTCAAGATAGAAATGAAATCGAAAATGTTGTTTATCATGAGACGTACCAAGCAACGTATGAGTAGAAAGCAGATTCCCAACGAGTTCGCAAATCAACCGCATGATGGAGACCTGGAGATCAGAGCACGCACTTGCGTGAAGCGAGAGAAATGGTTTCAAAGAAAATGGCCGTGGGATGAACAATATATATAGCCGTTGTAACAAGGGCGAATTTGATTTGAATCATACGGCACAAGTATATAACCGTTTGCAATTTGATTGTGTTCAATCGATTCATGCAAGATAGAACAACAATATATAGCCGTTGGCCAAGTTTATTTGAATTAATCTTGAAAAAGGCCAATGGTTAGGCAGAAGGGTGAGTAAACAAAGCATTCTTCTAGCTTCTGACATTTTCAAAATGGATGCTGGGACAGGAATAACATCAAAGGAACGACTCAGATAGTCAGATAAATATTCACTTTTTATTTTTTATTTTTTTGGTGGAAGATTTTCTTTTAATTATTAGAGAGTACTTATTTATAATTTTTAAGGATTTTTTTTGTAATTTCATAATAGACTACCAGTCAAAATTAACTTCTGCGAACAGGAATAAAATTCTATTAAATACATTTTTATTCTAAATAAATTATTTTATGATCTGACTAACAACAAGTGAGGCAACTGATTTCAGAAAATTTGCTGCTGGGCTCTATCATTACAATTTATTCCACAAGTTATTCAAGGAAATTTTGAAACTTGCAAAATCTAGTTAATAATAAAGTTACTTTAGTTTTCTAGTAAAGTAATTAGCACCATATACGGACACAGATTTTTTTAGCAGTCTTGTTGGATGCTGGAATAATTGCTGCAAAGCCATGGTTAAAAATGGCTAAAATCAGGAATTGAACAATGATTTTGCAGCAAAATGGTCCCATTCCTAGAACTTACGAAGATAGCATTCAGATTTCTCCAACTAGAATTATAACTAATACTTAAAATAATAAATTCAATTTTATAATACTACATTTAATATTTAATATAAGAGATAGTTAACTTATTCAGAGGTTTGACTTTTACATGTTCTCAACAATGGAATGATTTCTGTATGCCCGAAAAACTAACTTAGGCTAAACTAATCTAAGGCCTAATTTACAGGTCCACATAAAGGTCCAACGATCAAAAGCCTAGAAATGAGTCGCTCAAATCCCCAGATATCGAGCTAGGAGGTTAAGATCTGAGTATCTAACAACCACAACATGTAGATCGTCAGGGGGTCGTTAGACATGGGGGACAAGCGACCAACAACAGCAACCAACTATTTATTTTCACCTTAGTATCCATTGTACTCACTTTTAACACATTGAACATATAGTAATGTCTCAAATTTTGCCCTTCTTCATTTGCTATACTCACATACATCGTCATCAATATAACCTATCTTCATCTATCTTACATTAATGGCAGTAACCGTATTTCATCTTCTTAGCACTGCTGGTGGCCCAATTTTATTTAATTTTGATTCCTTACTAAAATTTGCTTACACAATTTCTATATGAAATAACTATGAATCCCCCTGATGATCTGATCAATTGAAGATAGAACATGTAGCATGGACTAATTAGTGCCTGTTTGGGAAGCCATTTTCCCAAACGGTGCACGTAAGCCGAGATAAAACCATCTTGAAATCTGTAAAAACCATCTCGAAATTCATAAAAACCATCTTGAAATCCGTAAAACCATCTTGAAATTCCCAAAATGCCTCAAAATCTGCAAAATCCATTTTCCCAACGGAGTTCCCAAACAAGCACTTAGATGTTAGTACACTCGAATGAAAACTGTCGTTGACAAACGTGAGTTAGATAGAAAACTCAAGAATCGCCTTTTAGTGAGAATACAAGATTGAACCATCAGATCACAAATGTCTAAAATCAGCAATTGAACAAAGATTTTGCAGCAAAATGTTCCCATTCCTGGAACTTACGAAGATAGCGTTCAGATTTCTCCAACTAGAATTATAACTAATACTTAAAATAATAAATTCAATTTTATAATACTACATTTAATATTTAATATAAGATATAGTTAACTTATTTTTATATTAAATAAGATGAATACATTATTATAAAGTATTTATTTATACGTATAATTGGATTATATATCAGTTTATAAGTTAAGCATATTAGTTTTGAAGAAAAATGATAACTATAAATATTTTAAATAATGTATTTATATTTTTTTA
>JANTPZ010076869.1:916-17695 GCA_025593235.1 Vachellia pachyceras | reverse complement strand
TCCTTGGCTTTCAAGGAAAGATTGATCATTTGTTAAAATCTCCCAGTCTGCATCCCCCTCATAAGCCATATCCCCATGCCTGCGCTTCTTGGCCTTACGCATGGCACGCTGAACAGCAGATATCTTTTCATGTTTGTCAGAAAACTCAGACCCAGAGACCACATACTCAGCATAATTATCATTTTCTTCCGTAATTGCAGGTGGTGAGGTTCCATCAACTGCTTTATTGGCATAAAGATGATCATCATTTGGAAGAGATCCCTCTTCAGATGTATCATTAGAAGATTGAATTTGATGTAATGCTGAGCTGCATTTCTGAATAGACAGTGTAGACTCAGTTGGAATGACACAAGATTCAAAAGGTTGTACGGAGCAATTTGACTGGGCAACCAATTTATTTTCCTCAGCTTCATTAGACATTGTTGGACATAAATTACCAACAGAAATCACAGCATTTGTTTCTGCTGAAAAACCCAAACCACCACCTCGCAGTTCATCTTTTGTGTCCAGACTACCACCATCTAACTTGGCATGGAATCCAGAGAATTTCTGAGCCCCACATCCAGAGGAAACTTCCGAAACTTTTCCAGAAACCAGTTGATCATTCTCATTCAGTAAATCTCCACATGATCTATTAAAGGACTTGAAGACTAGAGGAGGTGAAGCAATTCCTTTCTCCACAGAAGTAAGATCGCCATTTTCTCTTCTATCATTGCACATTACTGGCAGTTCATCCATTAACCTCTTCTTTAACTCAATCTCATTAACACCGCATGTCCCTCCCCTCACTTCTGAGAGTGAGGCAGTGTCAACCATCTCTTCAAGACCATGTAACCTAACAGAACACTGCTCCAAACCATCACTGACAATTCTTTCTTGAAATGTAACCTTTTGGTGGGAAGGAGAGCAAGCATCTCCAAGTTGAACAAAAGATGATTGCCGGCTGTCTTCGTTGCAGACATCAGTCATAGACTCCAAACCATCACCAAGTCGAACTTTTTGCTGGCTATCTCCAACTGCCAGTCCATTTTGAATGTTTGAATTAAAAATGCCCTTGGAAATTTCCTCTTGAAGACTGCCACGACCAAACTTTTTATTATCCACTACAGATGCCAAAGCAGATGAAGGTGAGTGTGATCCTTCAGGCAAATCATTGGCAGATTTCAAAATTCTAGTGCCTGAGCTTAAGGCAGAAATAGATTTAGATCCACAGTCAGCCATAGAATCTACAGTTTCTGGAATACTTTTCAAAAGAACAGGGTTCAACCCATCACCCCCAATCTGAACCCCAGTTTTCTGCTTTAAACTTGATGATGCACGAGATTTCCTACTCAAATTAGACTGTGCATTTTGGAAAATTGAAGACAATGAATCTTCCTTCTGTTCTTCAGAACAGTGTTGTGAACCATTGCCAGGCAATAAAACCAACCCTTTCACGTCCTTCAGTGTACTCATAAATCCCCAAGCAATCAGATCATCATTGGATGTAGTGCGACCCTCACGTAACATCAGATCCATATGCTCAGAGTTTCCTTGATTGCTGCCTACTGCTTTTTCAGCCATAGTATCGGATCCATTATTACCCAAAACCAGCCCTTCCTTCACATTTTCCATACCCCCACGTGAAGACGAAGTATCCAAAGAGCTACTAGCAACCGCATTCAAAGCAGAATTTCTTCCTCTCGTGGTTCCAGATCCCTGATCTCTCTTTGGACCTTTCAATCTTTTCCGGAGACTGGCTAAGGTATCATCCATGCCCCCAGAATCTTCTTCTGCATCAATCAGTTTCCTCCTGGTAGCATCAGCATTCTGAAATCTATCACCAGCGCCCTCTAAAGTCAAATTAAAGTTCCTGGAGTTACGTGGCCTCCTCAGCTTAAATAGAGACCCAATGGGTTCGTTATCATCCGAATCAACACCAATTTCAACCTGTTTCGATATTTTCTTGGTCCCGGACCTCTTCACTTCGCTGTCCATTTTCGTCTAACCCTATTCTTCCAATAAAATCGTCAATTATAATGATTCCTTCAGCCCAGCTTCAGCGCCCAAGTCAAGATGCACCAATTTAGAATAAGAATAATTGGTTTCCACCTTTCCATCATCAGAAAGTTAGAGCCGGTTTTTCAGTATGAATCATAAATCGACCACGCATATACATACATATAAATATTGAGAATTTGAAGACAATCCTTCGCAGACACATAAACAAAAACACAATTATTGATGAAGATTTTGTGAATCAGTGAGTCTACGACCAAAGTTAATAGTCAAATAGGCCACTTTACCTTGTACAGCGAAGTCCTGCAGAAAAGCGGGTGAAAAAATTTGCAAACTATTAATATCCGAAAGTAGCTAGGCCCTTCAAAGAGATAGTGAGGGAGCGAGACACGGGAAAGAAACCGGGAATACCCAACTTGTGCCCTGCAACGGTGGCGCTAATGAAATCCTTTACACAGTAGGGTGCGCACGTTAGCGTCTCGTTATGCCAAGCGAGGGGAATGCCCGCACAATAGCCTGCGCCGCTACAGGGAGAGAGCGGACTTTTTTTTTTCTGACCTGGGGAGAGAGCGGAGTTGAGAAAATAACGATAAAAATTTTCGGATGATTTTAAATTTTAAAATTTTTAAAAATTGAAACTATTTTTATTTTTTGTTTTCAATTTAAAAAAGGTATTGTAAATTAGAAATAGTTAAATCAAATTAACTATTCTACCATCAAATGATGAAAAATAATAAAAATTAAATAATTAGAAATAAAAAAATTATAAAAATATAAAAATTAACATTAATTAATGAGTTTGCCTACTTAAAACATAATAAAAATTAAAAAAGATTGACTAGATAAATTTTAGCCTTATAAAATGAAGAATATCAATTAAAAGAGATTTAAAATAACTTGAACCACAAAAATGATTAAAAAAATTGATCCAACAAATTTATCCTCTAAAAGAGAAAAATACAAAAGTAAACTCATTTCAAATTGTCTTAATAATTAAATTTTATCATAACGTAATTACGATGCTACATTAGTAGCATTCCATAATCGTTGAGCTAAACGACTTCGAAATACAACTATTCGAGGAATATCTCTTAATTTTCAACTCTTCTTTAATATGCATCCATGCGGTCTTTGTAAGAGTAGTTGTTTGTCTATTACCTTTTTTAACTTCCTCTTCCATTAAACCTATAAAATATGAATCAATATTGAGATGTTATATATCCTTTTTGATCCGTAATTTCAACCCCCATATCTTTAACATCTTCATTCTCACATGCCATCCAAAATATGATAGGAAGTCATTTTACTCTATTATTTTTGTCATTATATTCATCACGTAATTTCTATCCTTGAAAATTTATATCCATGACGATTTGTGTGCATGCTCTATCAGTATCATGGTCTAAGATAAGACAAAAGGATTATGATGTGCAGTATGGAAGAATTAGTGGGCAGCTACTTCATTCTAGAGTAGACAATTTCTAAACGCCCACAATTTCTTTGCGTTAATTTTAAATAATTCTCATCCAATCCCCACGGAATTGGAGCCCAATAAAATAACAATCCTAAAAAATTTCAATTCTCCCTCCGACGACGCATTGAGAAGAGGGCAAACCATACTTTTGCGCAGAATGGCCGTAGAACGGAGACATGAGCACGAAAGTAAAAGAACAAAGAAACGAAAAACAAGAAAAGAATCGCAGTAGGAAGTCGTCGATAGGGCAGAAAACTTACCGTGAAGGAATAATACCGGAAAAAGAAATCAAAGAAAGAACAAGAAAGCTTACCGTGATTTCCTTCACAGCAGGAAGTCATCAGTTAGGACAGAAGAAAGAGCAACAATCGAGACAGAACTGTTGAAGGAGAGAGGTTGGAGAGAGAAGGAGAAAGGGAGGCGTACTAAAATTTTCAAAACAAAATTTAAATTTCAAAACTCTTCATGATTTTTAAATCTGGAAAAAATCTAGAATAGTGTTAAAAATTAGTTTAACCCCATTTTAACTGAACACGTTTTATTTTCAAAAATACATTTAAAATAAAAAATTAAAAACTTAACACCATTCCGAACGGGCCCTTAATTTACAGGGCTCCGTTTTACAGTAAACAGGGATGCAGCAGATTAGGGCTTGGGCTTGAGCGTTGGCGGGCAGTATGGTGATAGCCAGATCGGAAACGTTATTTTTTAACAATTTCTCTTTGCCATCGCTTTTCTAATATTTCATTAAATTTAAAAAAAAACAACTAGATGCAGTTATTATATCAATTTTATGAAAATAGAATAGGTGTGTAAATTTTTATTAATGACTTGATAAGAGTCAGATATTCATAAATAATCATCTAAATTTTAAATGAATTATGAATAGATAATTTTATTGTTAAATAATTATATGCTTGAACGTTTACGTTAAATTAAAAAGTATTGAATACACTCGTAGACGTTCGGTTCCCCCAATCCTTGTCTGATATGATAATTGGGTGTTTGGTAAAGCAATTAAACACCCTAAAAGTACGTTTAACAGTGTTTTTCTGTAAAACGAGATAATCTATTTCATACATTTACCTCGTAAATGGTAAAAGCACTTTTCCACTGCTTTTTCAAACGGACCCAATATCACAGTGTTCTTACTTGACCCAGTGAATGAAAATATGTGTGTTCTTACTTGACCCAGTGAATGAAAATATGTGGGTTTGCTGAAAATAATCTGAAAATTTTGCCACCTTTTTTGGCGGTAATCCTGCTTGGGATTCACCTTTAAGGGCTCGTTTGGGAATAGATTATGAAAAACCTAGGTTACAAATCTAGGTTTGAAACTTAGGTTTTCTCTTTCCTACTTTTTCCTCTTTTCTCTTTCCTGCTTTTTATCTCTTTCTATTTCTTACTTTCCTCTTTCCTATCCACTTTTTTGCCTTGGAATCCGTAAAAGTTATAACTTTCCAAACATAAATCCCTTTTCGGATTCTGTGAAACCTAATTTTTACCTAATTTTTATCTCGGATTCTGTGAAACCTAGTTTTCAAATCTAATTTCCAAACAAGTCCTAAATCGTTTAGTTGATTTTCACGCGGGGTTTGAAAAAGTTGAATACCATGTATAAAAGTATTTATTTGTATGTAAAATCAGATTATATATTAGATTACAAGTAAAAGATTATTTTTAAAAAATGATAATATAAATATTTTTAAGTAATGTATTTAATTTTTTTAATCTATCCAATACTATAACAAAAGTCAGATGATCTTCTATTAAGGAAACGGACATGATGTATAATATATAATCACTTAACAAATACATTACACAATACATTCACGGTTAATTATGTAATTCGTAATTCCTTCTGATACCATTTGTAATCCCTTTCGATACAATTTGTAATTCCAAACAAATCAGACATTT
Organism: Vachellia pachyceras; assembly: GCA_025593235.1. Classification (NCBI taxonomy): domain Eukaryota; kingdom Viridiplantae; phylum Streptophyta; class Magnoliopsida; order Fabales; family Fabaceae; genus Vachellia; species Vachellia pachyceras. The sequence goes on along the minus strand of JANTPZ010076869.1, from coordinate 12,303 downwards.
AAACACAATTACTTATTAATCCTCAAGGTCCATGGCACAAAAGTTGTGGGTGAGACACTCAGTTCACAAACCATTCACAAATCACAATATCATTCCGACCAAAGGCACAAAACTCACCCACAAGTCACCGTTAAAAGCCACAAAAATCAACAATGTTCTTGTTTGGCAACGCTTAACTTATACCCAAAAGCACGTTCAACAGTGTTTTTCCGCAAAACGAGATAATCTCCTTCACATATTTGCATCGGCTTGCGTAAAAGTACTTCTATACCGTGTTGCCAAATGGACACAATATTTAAGCCCCCCTTAAACATGCGGGTCCATAAATATTACTCAAATAGATACGTAACAAGTTAGAGATACCAAAACACGAATTGTTAACCGTATGTAGAATATCACAATATAACAATGAGGATAAAAACAAATCAGAGTATGTAAACGCTTAAGTCTGGCAATATATATTTCTCCTTAAGATAAACTAACTACTTAACCTACAGTGATAGCTACCATCAAACTGTTGGCTCATTCTCTTCACGCCTTGAACCACTAAGTTCCTCTCCTGAAAAAATATATCGATGGGGTGTGACATAAAGCCCCAGCAACCAACAATCAATTCATAAAATATACAATACGTAATTATAAGTCAGTAAAGCAGTGCTAATATACATTACTTGAATAAAATTAGGGTTTTACATTCAATACAAGTAAAATACATAAGTGATCCCTCCATCCTACTCCTCCATATCACTCCATGACGTGGATTCGACTTAATGCGCCGAGCATCTTGGTCCAGCAGTAACATTAATCCAACCGGTCCCCCCTTAATTCTCTCTCCCAGGTTCAGAATCAAAGGGTGTCTAGCCTCCTACATAGGTATAGGCTGGCATCCCACCTGGGTATAGGCCGACTCCCCACTTGGGTCTGAGTTATAATAAAGCCAACTATTATGATCAGCAGTGGGGCAACTGCGAATACAATACAAATCCCATCATCACAAGATCAACCCAACTACTTCAATACCACCTAATATTCCAATCCTCCATAGATGCATAAATTCAAATTTTATTACAGATAAAGACAAATTATGATTATCTATCATGCATATCTCTAAGCAACACGTACTCTTTATATATACAGAAAATACTTCACACTTCACTAAATTTGAACATATAAACATAGAGTTATTGTTCACAATACATATAACTAAAGTATCGAAAACACCTTACAATCCATGCAAGCATATAGAATGAATTAACCATGATTATCTCAACTCCAAAATACTTGAAAGCTCAAGTCACAAAAGCGCCAACCACACTCAAATCAATCATTCATTAGACAGTTGTTGACAAAACTCATTCTTTATCTCAAATTCTAATTTTTATTTTCATCTAAATAAAAATTCAGGATGTTATATATTACTTTCTTTCTTTAATATAAGAGTCAATTAACTTTATTTGAGGTATTAAAAAGCATGAATAAATTTTTTAATTATAATATATTCTAAAATATTTAGATACATTACTATATTATATAAGGCAAATTATTCTCAAGAAAATAATAAATATGTCAATTGATTGAATTCTATATATCTCCGAGTAATTATCATACTTAAAGACTGGAGATGGTGGGTGATTGAATATTATAGTTATGGCTGTGTATATTAAAAATTTATAATTATATAAATGCAAGCATACGGAACTATATGTATAAATCCATAATTATATTAAACACTGACAATATAGTCTGTGATTATGGTTACTCAATCACGATCAAAAATCACGGATACTTGACAAATTCAGTTTTTTCGATTTCATTTGATACCCATAGCATCGATGATCACGGGAGGGCTAGAGCCTAGAAGTCCAGGACCATGATGAATGCATCATCGAAGGATACGGGCCCAGTTGATTCGCACTGTTAGCCAACCCAGTCCAGCTTGCCCCGCGAACACCTGAGTGCATGTCCTTGTATTTTACGGCGATCTGTAGGAAGATTGCTGAATGCGCTGCTTAACATTCATGCACTTCGATTGAGATGTTTTTTAAGATCAAACATGGGCTGAATATTTTGCTGTATCAACAAACTTTACGCAACTTTATTCGATTTCCCATCAACTTCACTGTCATGCTAGGCAAGGCAATATCTGAACATGTACCTCTCGCCTTATTCCAAACGTTCTAAATAATCCTGCTATACGAATACATAGAGAGAAAGAGGGAACTGTAGATGGGTGATCCGGTCAAAGTCATCCGAATGTCACCAGTGTTGATACAGTTAGGAATGAAACGTGGGGTAGAATCGTAAGAGCCACAGCCAAAGGTATGAATAATTTGATCCACAACAATAACATGATCATTTAAAAAACTGTTGGGAAAATGATTTCATACAATTAAATACGTGAGAAGAGTTTTATTTCGACTTGTATAAAAGTTACTTTAAACGGACCTTAACAAAGTCTGGACATTTATCAATCTGTCCAAAGCCACTTTCCAAGAGAAACTCCTTACCCTCTCTAATAATAAGGCAAGTGAGAGATTATAGTCCACATGGGCGAATCAGATGCTAGCTGGGTTTTCTTTTCTCCTTCTTCATTTTTTTCCTCCTGTTTGGTGTTGATGTTTCCCAGTTTTTGTTGCATTGCTTACAATCTCATCGGCGAGTCCTTACTACGTGACCAATCTTCATTTCTCGTCCTTTTCCCTTTGAAACCCAAGGCAGTCAATGAATCATCGGGATTTTTAAAATATATTGGTTGGTTACGTATAGTCTCAATCCTCTTTCACGCTACCTTTCACTGTGCAGCTTGAACATGCGATATCAATGTGTCCGCTTGGGAACGCAGTAGAGAAGTACTTTTACGCAAGCTAAGGTAAATATGTGGAGGAGATTAGAAGTTAAGCTTTACCAAACAAGTACATTATGCCCAAGCATTACCTTAGCCTCCATTGCATCTCTCACTTAAATGTGAAGCGGCGTGACCATTGCTGAAAGTTTGTGCAGATCTGCTATAGATTTGATTCATCCCTGCCAGCTGAAGTTGTTCTTTGAATTGGTGGATTGCATCCTTTGTTTTGGTTGGAATTTCAACCGATCTTATATTCTTATGTCATATATTGACCAAAGCATGATTTCCCTTAAAAATTGTTATGATCAGTATAACGAGGGTTGCTTTGTTTTAGGCATACACAGTTCTCATAGAAGTAGAACACTCTTTATCTTCCAGTTGATTAATTCCTTCAATGTCGTATGGAATGCCCGTCAAGAAACAACAGCATTTGATGTTACCTTTTTTTTTTCCAATTCACTATGAAGCTTTCTGTTTTTACCACCCAACCTTTCAGTTCAGTTTCCACCCTTTCCTACTTTCGCTTTTCACGGCCAAGAGAAAATGGTACTTTTTGGGCTAAAATCATTCACCCTCATATTTCTAACATTCAGTGTCTCAGCCTTCACCACCCAACATGTGATTTTAATTTCAAACTTAAATGAAGTATGAAGGAAGACTTGCCATCAGGTCCTCATGCTGTCGATACGATACGAAACATGTTTTGTTAACACCTTAGCTTGTTTTATCTGTCATGATTAACTAAGGACGCCATGTTTTTAGTGTTTACATCTCTAGTGTTTGGTTAAAAATGCTTAATAAAAAAAAAGATACTGAAACTCGTGAAGGAAAGATAGACCATAATGGAGAACACAACCCTTTATGTCTGCAAAATATGGTCGACCTCAGAACCAGCCGTGTTTCACTCAATGAATGTTAGGATGGTTTTGTTTTCAGAAGCAATTGCAAATAAATTGGCAGTTTTGGCAAAATTTTCCCCAAACTATGGTTCGAGTTGCTAGAAGCACTTTTCCGCGAGTTGCCAAACATACATTTAGTGCATATTTAAAAATTTGTTGGAAAAACAATTTTACGGATTTCATGATAAGTATGTAAAAGAAGTTTTATTTTAGTTTGCGTGTAACGTAATTGAGAATGGATTACCAAACAAACACGGGTTCCTTCCACATCTTACCGAGTACTTGTAATTCACAAGTCTTAGGTGTCGATCCATTTCTTTCCTTGTTCTCCATATTATCTTCCTTGCTTTCACACCGGTGGTGCGTTGGCGTCAATGTTAAGAGTCCCGAGCCTGGGAGAACCGCAATTTTGGATGTAACATGATTAGGAGGAGAATTATTCAATAATTATTTTAGCACCGATTCACACTTATATTCTGGCTTGCTTCTTCCACCATCTCAAGTTCTCAACCTCCATATTTCACAACTAGTCCAGACATTTTTAATTAATGTCACTTCTATTAATCGAAGGCAAGTCAAAGGAGACACTGATCATGATTGTGTGGCACATGATGAATGTTATTAATGATGGTAGATGTTAAATTTATATTAGCAGTAGAGGAAGAAAATACTGAATTTTAGATGTAATGGGGGAGTGAAAAAATTAAAGGACAAGGCCTATTAAAGCGGTGGCTGGATTCAGTAATCACATGGTCAGAAATCATTTAATCTGGGGGTGCTGCCTCGTCAGTTATAATCAATTAATGGTCCTGGTGGCGTAAGTGCAACGATTACATTTTTACGGTCTTCTGCGAAATTATCTAGCATATACAGATAGTGGGTTGGATTTAAATGTCTAACTAAATCCATGAAGTAAAAAATTGACAAATTATCTAAATGACTTGGATCTAAAACCATCGACTCAACTTTTTCCATAGAGACAAGTTGTCAATTGAGTTAATAACCAGTTGATGATGTTCGGTCTAATCCTCTACAGGGCATTTCTTTTGCGTATACATTAATATTAGATTGAGTGTACGTGTAGATACGAAATAATTGATGTTTTTATCTCTCCATCTCAACGTTCCTTGATCACTTCAAACACGACCAATCATTATTGTTAACCAATAATTAAGTGAATTGATCACAATATGAGTATACTGTACTATAGTCTAGACTAGCCGCAAAATTGAATCACACCTCAATCTGCATGCAGCATGCAAGAAAACATGTCTAGTTAGTAATATTATTCAATGGAAAGTAATAATATAAATTGGGGAGATCAATACATTCAAGCTAGATCAAGATAACGAGCAAATGATGAAAGGGGAGAAAGCTGAGAGACTAGTGGTGCCTTGGGAGCTAGTTACATATCCCTTTAATGTGCCAAGTGCAATTAAGCTAGCTAATAAGGCACCGACGATGGACTCAGGGCCAAGGCATGCAGCTTAATGCGAATATGCTTATGTGCTTTGTCGATCCCTATGTATGAATAAACAAGCTAAGGAACGTGCATGAGGCGTTTTCCTAGTGGACAAGGCTTTTTGGTACCTGCTATCCCACAGAATCGATACTATGTAAAAGCCATGTTCTGCCTGTGGTGGCCTATGATTGGAATCAAAATTTAACATAACCCCAACTAGCTTAAAATGGCCAACAACTACGAATATATAATGTGTCACAACTTTATCGTCTTCTATCCCAGATCCTAGTAAAGCGTGTATGTTAAGGTACTTGATATAGATTTCCGTATACAGTCCTTGCACGCCTTTCAAACCCGCATGAACAAGTCTTGTGTTTATACGTGTATATACTGTAAATTTTTCTACCTTAGTTTACAAGTAATGACCCGTGTTATTACTCTTACTTCTGGTAAGATGCATATCAGATTGAGAAATCTGTCAACCGAAAATGGATGAAATTAACTAACATCTTAGTGCGTTGTGGGGGCATCTCCCTTTGCTGTACAGAAAGAGGGGAAAAAAATATACACGTGTTAGAGGAATTTAGGCAAACCAGTGCCCAAGATCCATAACGTCAAAGCATAAAAATCTGACGATCGACACGTGAATTTTATTTTTAGTCGCCTCTTGCTCTTGTTTGTTCAAACACTGAATAAAACTTTCATCTTTGACACTTCCGCCGCCAACCCTTTTATGCGTCTGTCCACGGAGACAAAATGCCAAACTCATCATGCAATGTGGTTTGTTTTGACAGAGAATGTTCAAGTAATTGAAATTTAACCTAAAGCTTTAATCCAAAAAAAGTTCCTGAACCTTAAATAATTTGACCCAGGAAAGCTGGCCACCTAAGAGATAGCAACAGGATCGAGGTTGGAAACACGTTTCACCCCGCTAATTGTGCTTGTTTGGCAACAAGGTGCTTATACCCATAAGCACGTTCAACAGTGTTTTTCTGTAAAACGAGACAATTTCCTCCACATATTTGCCTTGATTTGTGTGAATAAGCCCATAAGTACTTCTCCACCGCTTTGCCAAACGGATGGTAGGCCCACACACATGAAAAATTTATTAATCATTCGATTCCCAGATTATACTGCCAAACTTTACTGCCCCTCTAACAAGCTGAAACTAGTACTGTTATTTTATATAACTGGTTTTACAACGATATATAATACTAGTGATTTGCCAGTTGATGAACAGGCCGTGTGGCCCATCGTAAACTCCCGAATTCACCGTCGAGAATGAAGTTAAATATACAATGAGCAATGTCAGTGCATGCAAATATCGGAGATCAATTCATGCACATCTAGAATCAGTATATTTTGAACTGGTTTTCAAAAACTAAGGGGTAAATCAATTGAGTTTTATTTGTAAAAAAAGGAAAAACCACAGAGGGAGGGAGGTTTTTTGGGAGGGGGGGGATGAAATGTATTCACCAAACGACACAAAACATTAATTGGCAAAAAAGAAAGCGATGAATGAACCTCATATCCTGCTTTTAGACGTGTTATTTCATCAACATATTGACAAAATGTTTGTATAAAAAACATATTGACAAAATGACCCAGTTTTTGCCGCTTCACACTCCTCTGGTTGCGTGGAGTTTCTTCTCGCCGACTCGAATGACTCCATAAAAATGAAAAATGAAAAATTCTTTTAACACGTGGTTATAGCGGATTAATGACGAAGTCTTGTTAATATAATTATCAGTAGAGAGTCAATATATCTACGTACTATGTTCCTTAATTAACGACCACCCCCTCGCTTAACAGGTGCAACGTACGTAAGTACATGTGCAATAGTACTATTTCCGGTACTGTGTTCTTTCCATCAGCTGTGTGCATTTTTGTTTTTGGGGGGGGGGGGCGTTGTGCATTTAATTAGTCTTCCTCCTAACTTTTCATGGGCATTCTATTTTGTCTAAGTCAAGGCGGTTGCCCTCTGAATTAATTTCATTACACAAGCACTTCAAAAATTATCTGATGCTCTAATTCTATTCCCTCCCATTAATTACCCAGTGTGGGTGGACATTTTTATGACGCCTGATGATGACCTTCCTTTAAGCTTCCATATTCGATGTTTTCTTCCAACTAAAATTTGTATGCCTAGTTATTTCTCGTCTTTCTATATGCATGGATGAATGGGAATCTCTTTATCTTTCAAAAATAAGATCGAATTATGTAAATTAAAATTTCGAACAATTTCTAATTATTTTAAGCTAGCTTGTTGCTTTATCGACCGTAGTAGGATGTCTAATGTTATGTAAGGCAGCGGTAAAAGATTGATATTTGGACTTGTTTGGATAGTGTTATGCAAGGCATCTTTATATACAAGGCAAGGTGTTAGAAATCCGCTGAGAAATATGAGAAGAATTTTATTTGAATTTATATAAAAATATATACATTAAAGAGGTTTAAAATGCATTCCCAAACTATCCTCCGTGCAGTAACAATTGCTGAATTGATAGAAATAATTCATAACCTTTATTTAAAGATCTTTAAGTAGATGTTAGGTCGGATTCCATAGAAGTAATTAATTTAATGTTGAGTTGATGCACTTCAGAACACCCGTTTGAAGATATTATAAATGAAGTTAGATTGCTTTTGAACAGGAACTGACATGTTATTATCACCAATGTACCTAAAGAAGGAAATATTACTACGGACTATCTTGAGAATTTAGCACATGTACTTACAAGCAATTATTATATTTTTTTGGCAACCACCACCTCATCTGAATGGATTGGGGTGAGGGGGCAAAGGGTCTTTGCAGGCCCTTGTTTTATAAAACTCTTTTGAGTTTAATGTTATCCAATTTTTAATTAAAAAAAAATGCATTCCCAAGCAAGCAGAATCTCGCGTGCTCACGGGCATTTATAGCGAACACCAGACAGGCTGCTACGCCATATGTCCACTGGCCATCCTCCAGCACCTTCCAAGTTATCCCTTCCCCTTCCCTCTTTACCCATTGCCGTTTCCATGACTTTGCTTCTTCCTCTTTTAATCCCTTTCCTCTTCTCTTCCCCTCTGCTCTCCGCCGAAGCCGCCGGTGGCAGCTGGCAACTTCTCCAGAATAGCATCGGCATTGTAGCCATGCACATGCAGTTACTACACAACGACCGTGTTGTCATCTTCGACCGCACCGACTTTGGCTTCTCCAATCTATCCTTGCCCCTTGGCAAATGCCGCTACAACCCCAACGAGCAGGTTGTTAAGATGGACTGTACTGCTCACTCCATCGAGTACGATGTCGCCTCCAATACTTTCCGCCCTCTATTCGTCCAGACTGATCTCTGGTGCTCCTCTGCTTCCGTCACCCCCGACGGCCCTCTCATTCAGACCGGCGGCTTCAACGACGGCGAACGTACTGTCAGGGTGTTCAGTCCTTGCCCCACCTGTGACTGGCAGGAGCAAGATGGCGCACTCGCGGCTCGTAGGTGGTATGCCACCAATCACATTCTGCCCGACGGACGCCAGATTATCGTCGGCGGTAGAAGGTCATTTAACTACGAATTTTACCCCAAAACGCCTGCGGCCAAAAATGCTTATAGCTTACCGTTTCTAGTGCAGACCAACGACTTCGGTGCCGAGAACAACCTGTACCCCTTTGTTTTTCTGAACGTGGATGGCAATCTGTTCATCTTCGCCAACAATCGAGCTATCCTGTTCGATTACACGAAGAACATAGTGGTCAAGACATTCCCACAGATACCGGGAGGGGATCCGAGGTGTTATCCAAGCACTGGGTCGGCCGTCTTGTTACCTTTGAGGAATTTGCGAAAGGCATTTATTGAAGCAGAGGTTTTGATTTGCGGTGGAGCGCCAAAAGGTTCTTTTCAGCAAGCCAACCAAAGTAGGAAGTTCCTTGGAGCCTTGAACACTTGCGCTCGGATAAAATTAACCGACCCTAACCCGCAGTGGATCATTGAGAAGATGCCCGGAGGTAGAGTCATGAACGACATGCTCGTTCTCCCAAACGGAAACGTTTTGATAATCAATGGGGCGGCCATGGGCACTGCTGGATGGGAATTGGGGCGTAACCCGGTATTGAACCCGCTTCTTTACAGAACTAATAGCCCGCTCGGGTCTCGGTTTGTGCTACAAAACCCGTCCAATATTCCCCGTGTTTACCACTCCACGGCAGTTTTGCTTCGAGACGGTCGAGTGCTTGTGGGAGGTAGCAATCCCCACACGTTTTATAACTTCACGAATGTGTTATATCCGACGGAGCTAAAGCTAGAGGCTTATTCTCCATGGTATTTGGAGGCAGAGTTTTCAAGTGTGCGTCCGAAGATTCTATGGCCTGCTTCTCAAATCAATGTCACATATGGGGGCAAGTTGGTGGTGAGATTCCAGATGGAGGCAGCGCTGGTTCAGAATTCGGTGTTGGTGACGATGTTGGCGCCACCTTTTAACACTCACTCTTTCTCTATGAACCAGAGGCTGTTGGTGTTGGACGTTGTTCAACTATCCAACCTCGGAGAATTGACGTACAGTATTGAGGTTGTCACCCCCAGTTCGTCTGTCCTGGCGCCACCCGGCTTCTATCTGCTGTTTGTAGCTCATCAGGAAATTCCCAGCGAGGGCATTTGGCTCCAGATACTATGAAATACGAACCAATTATTTATATTGTTAACATATACTAGTATTTTTTAATTGACTTATCTTCCTTTTTATCAAGGCTCCATCCTAAAACTGAAATGATTCATGGGTTTGAACTCGGCACCGAGGTTTATCTTAGGCAGGAGTCAGCAACCCATGATCCAATGGAAAAACTAATCGCACCCGCTCAATCTAGAGAAATCACGGGTAGATCCAAAACATACGGGCTAGCTAGAGGATGTGGCGGACACGGGTACCAACACCTGTTCGTTTTTCACGTTAATAATTTTTTTAGCACGACAAACTCACGGGAGCTCACAAACTAGTACCGCGTTTTGATTGGATGGAGTTGGAGGGGTGGGAAGTGGGAGTGAAATAAAAAAATTAGCCTGTTTGGTATCATAAAAGTGGATTCTATGGAATCCAAAAATACTAGAACTGGGTTCCAACCTCCCCCGATGAGAACCCAGTTCCAGTTCCATGGAAATGGTCCTTTGACGCTTTTGCCCTTCCCCTTTCCCCATCTGCTCTTCGATCTAGCACGACAGAGATGGCAACAGCTTGCTAACGAGCGGTCGACGGAGGTGGCGATGGAGGTGGGTGGTCTCCTTCTTCTCCGACGATAAGGACGAGCTTCCATTTGCGATAATGACAAGCTTCCATTTGCGATGAAGGTGAGAGATTGAGGTCTTCCATTTGAGACGACGATGATTTGGTTATGCTTTAGAATCTGGACGATGAGAGAGATCTGTGACGACGTCGAAGATCTTCGTTATGCTTCAGAATCTCTGTCTCTCGATCTCCTGCTTTAGTGACAGCGATGACTTACAGGGTGTGGGATGGTGTGTGATGGCGGCATGGTGGCTGACGGGTGCTGTGGCCGATGATGCCTGTGCTGGTCAGAATTTGTAGCTAGTCGTGGGGCTTCGGAAGAATTTTTTTGGGAAAGAATAGAAATTTTTTATTGTAGAGGATATATTAGTTTTTTTCACATTATAAATATAAATACTAAATTAAAATAATACCAAATCTTCAAACATACTAAACATATTTTTAATCTCAGTTCCACTTCTAATTCCATTAAAATCAGTTCCTCGTATCAAATGGGGCATAGTATTATACTGGATGCTCTGCGAGGCTGTAGGGACTACCTTCTACTCGATCAATCATCTGTAAGAGGGTGCAACCTTCAATATACTGTGTAAACTTCTTTTTTCAGTCTAACTTGCCTTTGTATTACACGTTAATGGGTTTGTTTGGCGGAGCATTTGTTCGCCTTATAGCTTACCGCAAGCGTACGGGTCGCAAGTAGTATAAAAATATCGTTCCCACGAGGACTAACGCATAAACGAGATAATCAATGCAATTACGTGATTAATTAGGTTGAGTGGATCAATTGAGTAACAATGTCCTAAGGTTCTACTAAAATAAAATGAGGAAGACAGACTAGAGTGTTGATTCAACGATTAGAGATGCCTAGAATTATTTTTCACCAATGCAATTCATGAGATTTAAATGCATACAGCTCTATTAGTGATTA
>JANTPZ010076691.1:0-13531 GCA_025593235.1 Vachellia pachyceras | reverse complement strand
GGTCGCCATCAGAGGCCTTCGCATCGGACCGGAAGCAGCAAGTGACTAACCAGCTCCAACTACCTCTGCATTTCCTGCTCCTATCCAACATACACCTCGAAAACCAGAACTCCAGGAGTTCCATCCTAGATCCACAATGCAGGAGCTCAACTCGAGAACAGGAGAGATCATCCGAAGGCAAGAAAGAGATCGACGGCCCGACCAACCTCTCACGCTCCAAGCTCGACGCCGCGAGAACAAACCCCCAACAGGGGAAAACGAAACCCTAGCAGAGGGAAGAAAATCGCCTATCAGAAGTTTAAGAAAGAGAACCGAATTGTGCCAGATGGAGTCAATGCCAAGGTTTGTCACCCTGCCATATTCTACCATGTTTTGCAAAGAATTCTTATTACTTGTCAAGTAAGTATTCAAGGATTCTTATATACTGCCTCCTGTGTCATAAGTACCAGATGATGACTTTTTTTAAGTATAGAAAAGTTTATCATTTTTTTAAACTAATTTACAAGATTTATAGATTGTAAACTGATATATAATATAATAATACATATGAGTATTTCAGAATATATATTATAATTAAGTAATCTATTTAATTTTTGAGCAACTAAATTTCCTTTTCCTTCATTTTTTTGCGGCAGTTTCTCGGGTGCCATGGACCTTTGGCTTTGCGAGAGCCTGGAAGAGCTTTCTTGCCAGCTAATGTATAAGGATCATTTTACCTGTATCTGTATGAACCTCACTGAAATATATATATATATATATATATATATATCTGTGCATGCATGCATGTAATATCTTCCCTCTAAGATCTCGTTTGTTTATAATGCAATTTGCATTACAAACGAGATGTAATATTTAGATTAAAGGGAGTATCTTCCTTATTTGGAGTCCTGATTACTGCATGAATAGTAATTGTAGCACTTGTGTGTTAGAGTATGAGATATGATGTTACGTATGAGACATGATCGAATAAGAATGTGCACGTTGGATGCCAATTTCCCTATATGTTTTTTTTCCAACTTAAAACAGTAAAATTTCTAATTTAAAATATAGATAATATCAAAATTAAATTAAAAGAAATAAAAGTTAAGATAACAATATATTATAAACGAAAATTTTAACATTTACATATGAAAATTGTTTTTAGTAGTAATCATATGATTTATAATTATAGATAAGAGGATGCCTAAATGTTATTAATACAAAAACTAAAATTGTATAATAAAGTTTTGTATTTATTCCTTAATTTTGCATATTAAGATCTAAGCCAGCTGATCATGAGCATATTTAACATATTTTCATATTTTTTAAATATATGAAGTTTGATTAATAAATTTTTAATTTGGTTTTTTTTAAAAAATTGTTTTTATGTGGAAAACAACATAGCAAGTTTGATATTAAAATTAGAATGAATAAAGGTTGGAAGAATGAAAATGTTTGTCTTTATATGGTACATACAATAACTGGAAATAAATATTTGATTTGAAAGGTTTCTTCTAAAACTTAAAAGAAAACATGGAATTGTTATAATATAATGTATTAAATAAACAGTTAGAAAAATTATGTTTCGACAATATTTTTCTCACATTTTTAGATTTTCATGACGTATATGATTGATATGAAAACAAATTTAAAAGTAAATTTTTAATTTAAAATGATTTGTTTCTGAAACTTACAAGCAAATATAGGAATAAAGAAGAATGTCTTAAACAAAAAATAAAAAATAATTTAACGGGCATAAACAGATCAGTCCATGACCCATTTAAACCCGTCTTCTTTTTAACACTAAACATAGGCTAGGTCCTTGACTTAAAGTGGTCATTCTAACATGTTCAACCCTTTTTCTCAACTCTAACTTAAACTAATAAGGAGGTCCTTTAAGCGTTGTACAAAATTTAAAACATTTTATGACAAATGTATTTCTATATTAAAAATTAGATCATGTTAAATAAACATACTCCCCTTGTTCTGTTTATAATTATAGGTGGAGAGAATGTTTTATTGATCATGTTTATAATTCACATCATTAGATTTTTCAAGTGACTTTAGGATTTTACATTCCATTTATTATATATTTATTTTACTCTCATGTATTATAATAGAAATTAAATAGTATAAAGTCAAAAAGTTGGATTTAAAGGTAGAGTGAGGTTTAAGGTTTTCCTTCATGGAACATGTTGTAAATGATTTATAAATCGGGTAACATGATAACAAACAATATAACTGTATGTATAAAAAAAGGACCATGTTTTTTGTGCCCGCGTTGTTTCTTTTTTTTTCATTAGCCAACCAAACGAAACACATATAGTTATATATTTTTGTTGCAACAAGTTTTTCCGGTGAAATTTAATAATTATTTTTCACTGGTAATTTTCAGCATCATGTGTTTAGTATTTTTTTTTATACAAAGCATGTGTTTATACTAATTACATGTTAAGTATACCAATATCTATATTTTTTTTTGGTTTGGTGCAAAATGTACATAAGCCAAAGGAATACGAGTCTATCCTTTTTTTTTTGGGAAGTGGCAAATAGGTTAGCAGATATGGACGGACGAGTTTTTTTTCCCAAATGACCATTTTTAAATAAAAAAGTCATTTTCTTAAAAAGGTAATAATTTAGAGATTACCTGTATTTTAAATTATATTCACATTATAATAATTATTTAAAAAATAAAAATAAAATCTAGACTGTAGATAGTCTAAGTCTAATCAGACATTGATCAGAGTCCAATGTAAATCCCCATTGCCACAACATAGCAAGGATTGGTTGGACAAAGGAAACAAAGGACTGCCAAGATAAAACAGAAAAAACAGGATACAAGGAAGCAGTAAAAAAGGCAAGTTAGCTACACATATTTAAAAACATTCTTTATCATAACATCATCAACGATAAATTTTATCCCATTAGATATAGTTAACTACGTAGGTTGCACGATGCTATTGGCTATTGTATCTTGTCATTGCATTAGTCAACACAAAATAGAGACTACTTCCTTACTTGTGTCCATATATATGCATTTCATTACATAAAATTTGAGCTTAAATTATATGCTCTAGGACTAAGCCTTCTTTCTGAATAAACTTAAAAACAGGTTTTTTACTTGGTTTTAGTACAACCCAATTTGCCTGCTTTATAACTCACAGCCAACATGTTCTCAATCTACGGTTTTGACTTCATTTTCAGTGTTACTTTATATCTTCACACCTGTTACTGAGTAGTCATTAGTTTCGTTTACCACGTTTTGGCCTTGTGTTGTTTGCTTGAGGATTCGCTTTCTCGGTAGCACAATTTTTCCCTTCTTCAATATTCTCTTCCTTTATTGAACCAACAGAAGGGAGAAGCAGTCGTTTACAATCTTTAGGTTCTTTCTGGGATTTTCTTTGAGAAAACCTGGTTTTCCTGGTTGTGTTTAGCCCTGGTGGCTTGATCCCATTGTCAACGTTATCTTCTGCTATGTGTTGCCGAGAATTTGCAGATTCTCTAGTTTCATGCACAGTACCGTGTTTAAGAATTTTTGCCTTGTTTGATTGTGATTTGTGCTTCTTCTTGGTTGCACAAGTTTCAGCTTGTTTATTCAATATCTCCTGTCCATCTTCAGCTGATTCCGGATAGGCTTTGACAATGTAAATCTGCAGTGGAAAATATAAAGGCAAGTCATGATGTTGCATATCTAAGTTATTCATGAACCATAAATGTGATCCCATGTGATCGTGTATTCCCTCCTCTCTGGTCCATAACATAAGGTATTTTAACTAATTTAACAGAATAAAAAAGTCACAGTTAAATCATTTAATATGTTCTAAATTGAAATATATTTTTCACTTTCACCCTTCAATGTGGATTAAATGAGCATCGATCGACAAAATTGGAAATAAGCATTAATTGCAACTGGGAAATAAACATTAAGTATGACTTGTATTTTAAACCAAGCTATTCTTCTAGAAGCAAATAAGAATGAGTATTTCTTTTAACATGGTTTATCAGCAACGTTCTTATCTCTGTTTCTTTTCTTTTCTTTTATTTTTTGATTCTTTATTGTACCGTTTATTGTTATCTTTCATTGTAAACCATATCTGTTTATAGGCATTAGCCAAATGAGTAAAAGAATAATAATCATAGAGAAGAGAATGGAAGACTAAGACTAGGAGTACCTTAAATCTGGTAGGTTCAACTAATTCAAAAACAAGTGCATCACCATCATCCAACTTGTGATCCAATGCAAATCCTCTCCAGCCTCCACTAATGCCTTTTCTATTGCTAAGGAAAACAGCCTCAAATTCTGAGCCATCTTCATTCTCTAAAATCATGTCACAAGCAGTCTTTGGAAGATGGTCTTGGCAAAATCTAGTAGGGAGACCCTAACATAATAAAGATAATCATAAAAATAGTAAACGTCATTATATTAAAAAAATAGTAAGCTCGATATATATATAAATATATATACACATATATGACATTTATCAATCTAGACTTCAAGAATTGTCAGATGGACTTGTTCATAAAAAGATAAAAAAAACAAGCCAGCTAATGATCGGCCTGGTCTACCTATCTTGTCTCTATTAGAATATAAGAGTCACATCGATCAATTAAAGAAAAGATTAAAGGCATATAATGTTAACGGGAGTCCATCAAATTGGCTTGAGCTATTTTATCAGAAAAGCAAACCTAATATGTACTTGTATTTCAATTGAATAGACCCGCTTGATCCAGTTTTTGAAATGCAGACGATTGAATCTTTTAATTGTAACTCACCAACCAAAAACAACTATAAACATGAGACCGGACCATTGACTTGATAAATGTTGGATTTGAAGTCTGTAAATTGCTTAGAAGCTTTTCTGCAGTCATGAAAGCACGATTTCTTTCTTCATCTGTGGCTTCTTTGATTTCTTCTAGTGGCCTTACAACATAACTGAGATTTTCCATAACTTTGTTAGTAATATTTCACCATGCAACTATGAGAACCATTTTCAAAAAGAATATTAGTAAGCACCTTCCCCATGATGATGAAGACGACCTTGACCTCTTCCTCGAACGTGGAAGGTCTGTGAATACCTTTAATGTCAAAAAATAAATAGATTAAATTTTGTTGAATTTTTTCCAGAAGAAAAACACAATGAAATTGTTTTACAGAATGATTTAGATGGTATGATTTAAACACTCAACTCAAGACTTTTTGTATCACTTTAATAAGCAAAAAGGGCATATAAAGTTGGGGTGATAGAGATGATGATGTTGAGATGGATGTATGGTCATACAAAACAAATAAGATTTGAAATGATCATATCAGAGGAAGAGTAGCTATGGGATCCTACTGAAGAGAAAATCATAGAAAATCTTTTGAGGTGATTTGAACATGTATAAAGAAATCCATTGGAGGCACTAGTAGAAATGATAGATCAGACAATATGAATCTGTCTACCTAGTCCTCTGAAAAGAGTTAGAAGAAGACAAAAAAGAGTGATTAATTAAGTCGGAACCTTTTGGTTAACAATCATCTAAAGATTTTGTAGTTAATACACATGTATATAGTGGAATAGGAATTGAAACTGTTGTTGTTGAGAGCGAAACTATGATTTTTGTTCCAATTTCACAGGTATAAAGGTCCTAAAATAATACATTATAATCTGTTGAGTATTAAAATTCAAAAACTATTTTGTTCCAATTACACCATTCAACAGTCATATTTTAAATTCGGAAGTGATGTTGAAAGCCTTGGGAGTATCAAGTTGTCATGGACAGGAACTTTTGATGACCAAATAAGAGTTTTAGTACTGATATACCATCATTAGATCATTGAGTACTGGAAAAACAAGATTTGTTTGTCACATGAAAGCAAGAAATTGCCACCTCATAGTTAGTTCATAATAAAAAATGAAAGTAAAATTGTAGTTCTAAGTCTATTAAGTTCTACCTCCTCACGGTATGAAGTAACAGAATTTCGAACACGAGAAGAGCGTCTTGGTTCCACAACATCATTGCTAT
This sequence comes from Vachellia pachyceras, assembly GCA_025593235.1. Taxonomy (NCBI): domain Eukaryota; kingdom Viridiplantae; phylum Streptophyta; class Magnoliopsida; order Fabales; family Fabaceae; genus Vachellia; species Vachellia pachyceras. The sequence continues at coordinate 7,546 of JANTPZ010076691.1, read as the reverse complement.
TTGATTTTGGTTTTGGTCGACGATGCTGCAAAGGTAGATCAAGAGAGAGATCAGTGAGACTCAACTGATTTATTCAGAGTAGAACTAAAGAAGAACATAATTTTACCGGAGGAGCCTTCTTCTCAGGTGTGACAAGTTCAGACAAATTTTTTGAAATCTTTGAAATCCCAAGATCCTTCATTCAGAGCAAAAGAAAAAAAAATAGTAAATATCTTGTAAACTAATTAATTAAAGAAGAATTAACAAAAGCAAAGCAGCATACCATTAATTGTCTCAACATAATCTATAACAGTACAAGGTCTAATAATACAGGGTTGTTTAAAGGGGAAAAAACTCAACCTATTAAATGACATTCAACAAAAAAAAAAGGATTGAAACATTTTCATGTAACTACTAACTTTTAAAGGTGGTGCAGTAAATGTTAACTTGAAACATTCATAATGGCTCTTACAGGTACGCCAAAACATTCATAATGGATACTGTTAGGACCCCTTTTAAAAATTTAGGACAGTACATGTAAAGGGAAAGATACCTTTTGATGGTCAGCACTTTGACTTGCCATTTGGAAGAAAGAAATAGAAAATAGGGTGGCTGTAGTAAGGCTATGGTCAAAGACTATAGGTTAGGGATTGTGAGAGTCATATTTTAGGTCTACAAGTCTTCCATTTGGTTCAGCAGGAGGCAAAGACGATTTAGTTCGAAGTGAAGTGGATAAGGGCTGAGGCCTTTGGAGGGAGGCAGTCAATCCTCTAGAAAGATCAGCAACTTTTTATGTGTCTTTTTTTTTAAGGTCTTGTCTTGTTATTGTGAGAGTTGTTTCTGTGACTGCTTGTGTGATTTGTATCACTGGTTCAGTGTGAAGTTGTAATCTTTGCGGTTATATCAGTGCAAGGGTGTAGTCTTTTATTTCTCATGCATTGCAGTTTTATCTTTTAACTGTATTTTTTGCGTGTAAATCTGTCATCACATATCAAGGGTGGTAACATGTACTAAGTCTAAAATTAAGTCTTATGGAATACTCAATGGGAGATATTTAAGTGGATTCATTTTCTCGCCTCAACAACTAGCTTTTGGGTTATGCTTCTACTCCTGTGTAGGTACCCGTTACAATGCTAGGTACATTGTTCATTGTTATTTGTCATGTCACCAAATCTCAGGCACTATCATATACTATCTCCGGTCCTAATTATAAGAATCAAGTAAAGAGTTCACTTTGATCCTAAATACAATACTTCAATTCACTTTGCCTCCAAATTTATGACCCCCCAAAAGTAGTAAAGGGGTTTCCATGAAGGATTAGTTATAATGCATATGATTAAAAATGATATTTTATAGAAACCAATACACATTTGTTATCAATAACTAATTTAAATAATTTTTTTAATGCTATATTTTATGAATCAGCTCTTAACATTCAGTCACCAAGGTGAAACAAAAGAGTACAAGAGCTCCCAAAAGCTCATGTGAAATCCAAGCAAAAGATGGGTCAACATTTCAGACACAAGAAGAAGTTTTAAGTTAAAGTATACATTTAGTCTTTTAAGTTTCAATTTAATCTATTAAGTTTAAAAAAATGAATTTTTAATCTTTTTACCTTAACACCGTTAATTTTATTTTACTAAAAATGTTGATTTAGCAAACTTAAACAATGACTATACAGTTAAATGAAAACAAAACATGACTAAATTTTACTTATTCAATATAATTATTTTTATATTTTAAATTTAATTATGTCAACCTTTAATCAAACTTTTGAATAATTAAAATTTAAGCATATTTTATTAGTAATTAATTACAGAATTATCATTTAAATTTAATAAATCATCATTTTCCGTTAAAATAAATTAACGGAATTAAGATAAAAAGACTAAACATGTACTTTTTAAACTTAAAAATTAAAATTAAAATTTGATATAAATTTAAATAATCAAATGTATATTTTAACCCGAAGTTTTATATGATTGTATTTTCCAGTGTTAAAAAGGAGTTTTATATAAACGCTGATATACCTCAAATCTTTTTTTGTTTTCTTCAAGCCTTTGCTTCCGTGCCTCTTCATATGTGTTGGTGGCGCAACCCTTTGCCATCTGATAATGCTAGATTGTTAGTGATGGACTAAACATTGAAGAATGATATTAAGTTAGTTTTCTAGTGCATGACAGTTTAAGAGCAAGTATTAAAGCGCAGGAAAAAGAAACTCCACACTGATGGTGGACTTCAAATCAACTTTGAAAGCTTTATGCAGTAAAGTTGAAAAAAGGGCAAGATGAAAATATGGCTTCCTTTTAGTTGTCTTCATCTCACATCTTCACTACATTTCCCCCATGCTTTGCACCTTACCTCCAGAATCAGTCTTATTTTTTTTTCCTCTTCTTTTTACCTATAACCAGACTAAAAACTTTTTCATAAAATAAGAAATGTTAATAGAGAAAAAAATTACAACTTGTTTGAAGATATGCTTTCGAAACAGAAGTTACAATACCAACTGAAAAACAGCAGGGTGTAACAAAAGGCCTGGAAAAGTTGTGCGCGTAAAAGAGCTGTGGCAACCCGAATAAGCTAAATGTTGGAGTTAAATACAAAACTCTGTTCCATGTTATATGTCTGTAAAGGTAAAGATATGCCCTTGAAATCCTCTGAGGCTGAAAAAGAGTTTGACTTATAGGGAAGGTGCTAATTTATCAGACAGCGGATGAGAAAAAGGGATACTGATAAGAGAGAGAAAATGGGGACAGATTACCGATGAAGAAGAAGATGATGATGATGATGATGATGAGGCAGGGACGTTGAAGATTTGAGCAGAGCTTGTGTAGTGAATGAACTAAGTCGCTTGTGCGAAGGTTGTCTACGAATTACAAATTTCACCTAGGGCCGAGTGCCGCTATTTCGGTTTCAAATTCTCTAGTTTTTTTTTTTGCCGACCAAATTCTCTAGTTACCGTTAGTTAATTGTACCGAGGCAAAACAAAAAAAAACTTCTGTTTTTTAAGTACAGAAATGCCCCTACCGGGATTAATATTATTCTTGACACTATCAATAGATGTGTAAATCTTGCACAACGTATGCTTAACAATTATTTTAACACATGAAACATTAGCTCATTCCGTTAGATTTGATCAACTTTTTGAATAGAAACACATAAACTTATACTCAGCATGCACCCATTAATCATTATCATAGGCTTTTTTGGTTGTAAAATAAGAGCAAAAATAACATAGTCGCTAGTTAATATAATAGGAAATTACCAAAATATCCCTAATTGAAGAACAAAACAACTTGTGCCTCGTTTGGTACGTAGAATTCATTTCGATGGATATAAGGAAATGGATGTGGAAATGGAAATGGAAATGAGGTTTAAAAGTATGTTTGGTATGTCATGGAAATAAGGTATGATTTTTTGATGAAAAGACCTAAAAACCTTCTAAATTAAAAAAATTAACTTTTAAAACTACCTAAATCAAATTAAAAAATTTTTAAAAATTTTTTAGATGGAATTATCTCCATGGATTTACAAATCCAAGCTTTTGAGATGGAATTGTAAATCCATGATTTTGGTGGAATTGGCTTCCATGTGGAAGCCAACTCCATGGTACCAAACATGCATGGATATGGAAATCAATTCCATTTCCATATCCATGCCTCCAAATTCCATGGTACCAAACGTGACCTTGAGGATTCATCATCGAAGCATGCCTTTGGGAGAGGGGCTTAGTTGCACTCTCAAGATTGAATTTCAATAACATTTCAGCCTATTTGGGACCGCGGTAAGCAAGAGAGAAATTACATTTAACAGGAAAGACACGTTTAAAGTGGAAGTCATTTTGAGTTTCTTCTTGCGTAACGGTAAAGAAAATAAGAGAGAAGGGGTATAAAGGGGAAAAAAAGAAGAGAAGCCACAATCAATCAGCAATGAGGTATTTAATTTCATTTCTGTCTTAAAATTACCATAATCTATATGAATTAATACATTTGGTCCTTAATATAATGTTACATGACTTTTTTTGGAAGATTATAAAAAGCTAAATATTACTTAATTATACCAAATATTTTAAAATACTTATGTATAACATCATATAGATATAATATATATGTATTAACTATTTTTATCATTTTATTTTTGTCTGAAAATTATTACAATATATAAATATGATACACACATGCGTGTATATTGTTTAATTATCCTTTTAAATCATTTTACACCCAAATTTATTTATCAAATATTTATCCAAACAAATTTTATTTTAACAAAAAATGACTCTTTCTTTCAGTCCAAACATAAGTATAATTACACTACATAACTTCTAACCTAACTTCATTTTTCAAAAGTTATTTTTGTAACATGATACCATTGCACTCACAGAAAACAATGGTGGATACACACAAAAGTTTATATGTATTTTTATACCTTAATCTTAATAATTAATTAATGTCTAGATTATCTTTTGTTCTCAAATTTAAGGTATATAATCATATATATTTTTACCATATCATCTTCATTCAAAATGCAAGTTATCTGAAGTTTTAACATACTAATCAAGAGCTAAGAACCTCCAGCTCAATTGGCAAACCTCATGCTAGGTTGTGGGTTCTAATTAACCGATTATGAACATAGAGACTAGTGTATATAATTACAAAACGGTAATAAATAAGACCTATAATTAAATAATCAACTGAAATTATGTGTCCGTTTAGGAAAGTGGTAAAGAAGTACTTTTACACAAGTCGAAGTAAATATGTGGAGGAGATTGTCTGTTTTGTAGAAAGATACTGTTGAACGTACTTTTGGACGAGAGTTAAGTGTTTCCAAACAAACACTATATAAATTCAAAACTTGATTTTTCCTTATAATAATACAGTGTAAAAGAAACATTTTTTAAAAATGCACTCGTCTGAGCGAGTTATGTTTATTTTCTTTTTAAATAAAACGCAAAAAAAATATAAAGAGAGAATTGGTGATAAATCTTTCATTACCATATTAATTGTAGGATGAAACCCGACCAATTTTAAAGTTTATAAAAGCTCATTTGCGTATGGTGAAACCTCAGTTGTATATTATAAAAGGTGAATTGCATATTGTATAAACTCATTTACATTTCCATGTTAGTCATTTTACACATTTGTGAAAACTCACTTAAATACAATGAAAACTCGATTATATACCATGAAATGTCTCATTTTACAATTAATTTTGTAATGGGAGGTTTATCCTCAATTCCCCCAAATATAAACAAAAACAATATAAAGGATATATTAAGCTTTAAAAAAAAAAGTATTGTTCATTCCTTGTTCCATGAACAATGAAAATCATGTGTAATCCCTAAAAATAACCCAATTTTATCAAAAGAGTATTCAACATCATATTCTTTTTAGAGATATAAAAATACCCATTTTAGAATGAACGCAAAAATTCCTCGGCAGTTAAATTTAACTTCACACAATTTTTTGTGATGAAGCTCATTATTTTTGCATATATATAATAGTATTAGCTTATATTAAACGATAATAACATATTTGCTCTCATTTTAAATGTTCATCATTATTTTTACACCTCCAAAAAATATATTGTTAGATGCACTTTTAGTAAAAACCCATGAATATTTGCGTCATAACCTACACAGTATTTTCCTAATCCCACAATCACTCCTAAAAGTATTTCCACGTCGATACAAAATCCCTCCAATTTACTTATCTTTATTATGTAAAATCACATTTTAAAAGCTAATCTTTCTTTCCGTGACCTGGGTACTATGATGTGCCTTGACCGTTTGAAGAACTGAGTAGGATATAAGCTGGAAGTGCCTCTCATGTATCACTGACTCAGTTTGAGTGTTATTTTTCTTGTAAGAAAATTATTGTACATAAATATATGGAGCCCACATGTTCTAATAAATCTAGATGCTATATGCATTACACCTACATGTACAAAAACACATTGCTGTGTTAATAAAATATTGGACTTTCTAAGAGTTTGTTTGGCTTCACTTCCCCAAAACCTATTCCCCTTCTGGTACGCAGAATTGATTTTAATGGAATTAGAAGTGGAAATGATAGTGAAATTGAAAATGAAACTGAGATTAAAAGTATGTTTGGTATGTTGGAGAAGTGTGGTATTATTTTAATTTAATATTTCTATTTATAATATGAAAAGACTAACATACCCTCATAACAAAAAAAAATCTTTTCTTCCCAAAAAAATTTCCTAACCCTCCGCCCAGCAATTCCGACACCAGTTCGTTGCCAGAGATCACGCTTGTCGTCAAGAGTGGGCGTTGCGCTCATCGCCAAGGGTGGGAGTCGCATTTGTCGCCAGGGTCGCATTCATTGCCTGGGTTGCGCTCATCGCCTGGGGTGGGGGTCGAGTTCGTTCGTTCGTTCGCTCGCTGTCGGTTGGGAAGGGGCAAAAAGGTAAAAATTCCAGTTTCAGAGGAGGTGTGACTGGGTTCCAAAGGGTGTGGGTTGGAACTGGGTTCCATGATTTTTGATAGAACTGGGTTCCATGGAGAAGTGAGTTCCAATCCACCAAACATACTTCAACCCATTTCCATTTCCAGTTCCAATTCTTTGCCTTCAGTTCCATGCTACCAAACGGACCACTAGGTTTGGTTTCAAAACTAGGTTTTATTCAAGTGCTCACATTTTTTAGAAAAACTATTTTTTGTCAAATCACTCTCTCTCCTAATAAACTTTCTCTTTCTTTCTCTTTCCTCTTTTCTACCTATTTTTGCCTCGAAATCCATAAAATCTAAAACTTCCCAAACACAATCACCTTTTCAAAACCTAGATTTTGCCCCAGAATTCGTAAAAGCCATTCTCCAAAATCTATTCTTCAACACCTAAATTTTACATCGAGATCCGTAAAAGCTATTCTCATGAGAACTTCCAAATGAGCCCTAAATCTTTATTAGGGATCAAAAACTTAATAAAATTAAGCTCAACACCCATTTTGATGGCATATGAGGATTATTATGTCCTAATCCTAGGCATGATCCTAGAAAGTAAATCTGATTCAAATTTGATTTATTTCCAACAACCATAAAATCGAGTTTCATCAGTTTCACGCTATTTAAAGTTTACATAAGAAAATTTCAAATGTCTTGTGGCAAAAAGATGGAGTTTATTATCCATACACACTTTTGCATGTCCTCAGTACCTGTGAGCCAGCTTCTCCTTTTCCTGGTAGTTTTGAACATACCTACATGCATCCATTGAAGATGAATTAAATTCAAAGCATAACAAGAGAGCAATGCCAAACAATGGAATTGACATCAGTTTAGTTTCACTTATTCAATGGAAATGATTTCTGTAAAACTTCCAATCAAGTTTGACCTGTGTATTCTTTTTTTTTTAATCTCAATGAATACAAGAGTACCAAGCGGAAATAAAAAAATCAAGAATTAACCAGAATGACTAGCTAAAAATGCTTGGCCCAAGGCCTTGTTAACACTTAACAGCAACATGGGCTCACTAGGAGAAGGAATTGAGGTTAGAAATGCCACGGGAAGGCTCCCTGCTTGAAGAAGAAATGAAGGTAAGGAAAAAAAAAAAAA
>JANTPZ010076678.1:772-13194 GCA_025593235.1 Vachellia pachyceras | reverse complement strand
CATGGTGTTGTCAGGGGTTGTCATGTGACAACACCATGCGCTGCATTGACAACACCTCTGGGACCATTTTTTAAATATTTTAAAATTTGGGACCATTTGATAAATATCTTCACTATGTGGGACCAAACAGTAAATCTCCCTTATTATTATTAGTAGTGGTAGTAGTACATACACACCCATAAGGAACATCACTAACACGTGCCCAAATCGTCGATTGATTATGCAAGCAGCATCCTTCTTAAGGAGGAGGAATTAAAATATGAGATACGTAAGTTGCACGTTTCTGTAGTTTCCCTCCTCCTTTTCCATCCACTTATGTAGCTTCTGGGAGATTGAAGAACGTGGGTATTGGGATTAAAGAAAAAGTGATTAAGGAGGAGGAATAATGGTAACGGAAAATTAATATCTTTATCCTATGTTTTCCGCTTATCTTGTAACTCACTCCCTTCATTTTGATCCGATGCAATCCAATTTTTATGATTTTGTTTCAGTTATAATTTAATCATTGATTTTAATTCACTGCAACTTACAACGCATTCTAAGTAGTGTTAATCAATTTATAATTTAGTTCTTGAGGTTTTTTTTAGAATATAATAAGGTATGCAATAAAAGTCATGGGGTAATTTATAAAATGGTTTAAAATTATATGCACAGAGTTGTAGTAAGTTGCCCAAGTGAGGGCACCAATGCAAGAGTTGTAGTAAGTTAAAGTTCAGAGATTGAGTTGCAACCGAGTCAGAACTATAATTACTAAGTTGAAATGAGTCAAGGTAGATGGACTTTAATATAATTAACGGTAATGATGGTGTTTGGGTAAACTGTAAATTAAAAAGGACAGAAAGGAGGTAGCTTTCTGGACATTACCCAAGCCTAACTATATTTCATGCTAGAAACGGAAACAATACTGACCTATAATTTAATCCCTCTCACTCTCCCAGCTGCTTCCTTGGCTTTACCTCCTATCCCATACGCACGCCTTATTCATTAGGTCAGCTTCTATCGCCCCACGGGCTACATTATCCCCTATCCCCTGTTGAATTGTTGCTGCTGTTGTTTGTCACCAAAGTTATATTCTAGAAAGGGTTTGACCCATCCATGATTTTATGGCAGGACATCTAACTCATGATTCACTAGAGTCAGTTCCTGTGGGCATGTCAATCAAACCCTTTTTTCTATCTAGCGACAACGGACCAGTTAGTCAGTTTCACTAAATTGTTAATATCTATCTTCTAAGGCTTTGACTAGAGCCATAACTAGATAGTACTCAATGGGACCAAACCCAATGATGACTCAAGACTCTAGCTTAGACGTGCAAAATATTTTTTTAAAAAAATGATAATACAATTTTGAATTCAACTTATTTTTGTGTGTGCATATTTTAAGAATATTTTGGGCTAAAATTTAGTGGATTCAAAATTAGCAAATGAGTGGGTGTAAAAAATTATGTAATACTAATATATATCTAATTTTTTAAAAGTCAGAGAATGTGGTTGAACCCATTGAGTTACACGAGGGTTCGCCCATTGGTGGACCTAGGTATAGTTGAGGGGGTGCAGCCGCACCCACTGACTTATAGAAAATTAGGTATATTTTAGTACTATATGATTTATTTTGCATCCACTCATTTGCTAATTTTGAACCTACCAAATTTTAGCCCAAAATATTCTTAAAATATGCTACTAAAAATATTTATATTTATCATTTTCCTTCAAACTAAATTGTGTAATTTATAAACTAATATATAATTTAATTATATGTATAAATAAATATATAGAGTATTCATCTTCCTTTATTTCCTCAACAAAATTGAATTTATTTATATATTAAGGACCGAGTGTAGTATTATACTATTGTGTTACTTATCGCTCACACACCCTTTTTATACTATCTCAGTATCTCTCCATAAATAAATTTATTTTAAAAATAATTTTATATATTTTTACATATTTATCTTATTTAACCAGTTTTAACTCAATTTTTACTCCTTGCAATTTGATTGAAGAATTTGAGGAGTAGCTGTTTTAGTATCAGGGACATAATTAATTGATGAGTGGAATTAAAATAATGAAATAAAAAAAGAAGCACTTTGGTGAACAAAATTAAGACGTTTTTTTTTGTTTTTTAACAAAATGGTAAACTATGCGCCACGAATATATCATACCTTGAAATGAAGGGACACGGTCGTTATCAGAAACTTCATGCATGCCATGCGACGATCTGCTACTGGATGAGGAAGACGGATAAATGGACAAGGCACCTAATGGGACAATTTGATGTCCTTAACAAAAATAGAAGTATCGAAAAAAATTAAAATTAAATTAAAAGTATAATGTAAAGAATTTTACGATTGAATATTTTAACCTGAGAATTAAACTTTTGATATTACTGAATCGATTTAAAATAATTATGAAATTTTCTATAGTTTTATCAAATTTCATTTTTAGTTATGATTCCTGCAATTTTTCATAAACATTCGGTCTGAATTTAAAAAATTATTTTAATGCTTTTAATTTTAGTACATGTACTTATAAAGCCATAAAAATCAAATAATAACCAATGATATTAGCTCTGAGTATTACTATTAGATACTGGAAACGTGTGTGAGAGAAAGATAAGCATTTGGGTAGAGGCGGGCTATTGTCTATGTTTGACAATCATATTTGGAATCATATTTATACGTAAGTTGAAATAAGACTCTTCTCATGTATATCTCAACTTATGTGAAATTATTCTTCCAATAGATTCTCAAACATACACGTTGATTGAGTATGATGGTTAGTCTTTTTCGCGTTTGTTTCGATTTCACGTTGAAACCACGTTGCACATAAATCAAGATAAAATTTCTCTCACATACTTATCTTAACTTGAGTAAAATTATTCTTCCACATATTCCTAAACACGAAATTGTTGGCACATCACTTTCTCTTTACAGTTCCCACACATACACACATGCTTCTTTGAAAAACTTTTAAAAGTAATTAAAAACACTTTCTTATAAATCAAGATAAAATACATCTATGACATAAAATTGCTCAAAATCACTTTAAATAAATTAGTCCAAACATTCACTGATACTCCATGGTAAAAGAACAGAGTGAAATAAAACAGGGTTAGGAAATAATTAGTGGGGACAGAGAGAAATTAGCTGGGAGTGTGCAGATAATTTAAAAAAGAAATTCAAGGGAGTTAAAATTCTAACTTTTTTTTTGGTATAAGTTAAAATCATAACTTCATTGTTCAGATTTGATGCATTGTACAAATCAGTGATGTGGGAAGGGGAAGTAAGAAAAGCAATGAGAAAGTGTACAAGTCAAAATTGAAATATTATCAAATTTAATTAAGATATTTTTTTATTTACCAAATTGGACATTGCCCCATGGACCTTGCAGTGGAGAGTAACTAGTGTCCGAGGCATGCAGAGTAGGTAAAGGATCAATTATCAACGTAAAAAAATACGGAAAAAAGGCAGATGTGATCGTTGATGCAATAATACAAGGGGTTCGTTTGATTTTTAAATCAAACACATACTTTTTTTTTTATATAGGATAATCTATTTTATATATTTATTTGAATTTATAAAAAATTACTTTTTTATCAAATTTTCTCATGGGTACAAGGACCTTTGGATTGTAAAACAACGTAAGTTTACATCCTATCTTTCAGTAAATTAAAAACTCTTTTAATTTCATAAAATTTACCATGCAATTTTTTCAACTTATTCTATTTTTATGTTTAAATTTAAATGCACGCTAAAATTTTGTTAGCTAGGATTAATGCCCAAATTTACACCTTGATATTTTCTCACAAGCAATACCACTTTAGAATTATTTTAAAAACAATGCTATCCGAAAGTTATAAAATGAGGTAATGTTATCAGAAACCATTAAAAATGTTAACGGTTAACGTTAAGTTTTTAGCTGATTGAAGTAATATTACCCCGTTTTAAAATTTCCTTACTCCTAACAAATTTGGGCAAACATTGCACCTTAAAATCTGTTAGTGAATTATTTAAAAAGATTTTTTTGAGCATTATGTAATAATTTAAATATTGGTTTGCAATGGTGCCTTTTACTAAATTCAACCAACCCATAGCAGATGCATTGAGTTTGGTTTCGTTTGTCCAATCCAATGGTTGAGATTTTTTTCTTGAGTGATAGAGTAGTACGATCGGACGGCGAGAAATCGGGAGACACGAGCTGATGAGAGAGGCACGCAGATAAATAGATGCATAGAGTGAGAAAGCATGAAATGCTGGACCCTGTGAGAAAAGCCTCACTGGAAGTGACTTGGTTCGCTACTCCCGAGGAACCTGTCTCTGAAACAGTGTGAGTGGGATGGATGAAATATAAATATTAACAACACAGGGCGCATGAGCCTCCACTGTCCATGGTGATCAAACAGGAAGACGACCTTGCAAGTTGCAGCTTCTCTTCTCTCTTCCTCTTTCCATAATTGCAACCTTTTCGTTCCTCTTAAGCTTCTCGAATAGCACGCTCACTCTTCAAGTTATTCGCCAGCGATGTGTGGGTGGATGTTGGCTGTTTGAGTGAAGCTTCATTCACGGTGCTTGTATGGATCCGGCGGCTATCAACATCATGAACGGGGGTTCGTTCGCGAATGGGCAAGCCAATACGGCGTCTTATAACTTGGCGGAGATCTGGCCGTTCCCGATGAACGGTGGTGCGGATGATGGGGAGTCCGGAGGCAGTTTGGGCCTGAGGAGGCCGCACTTCGGGCAAAATTTGGGGCAGTTTGGCGATTTTATGTTGGGTCCGAACCCGAATGTCCCGGGTAATGATCCGAACTGTTCGGAGCAGGGAGCAAATAGGGTCAATAAGAAGAAATGCGATTCCGAGGACGAATTGGCGAAAGGCGTCTCCACCACCAGCAATGGTGGCATTAGCAATAGCAACGGCGTCCTGGTAATCACTCGTTTTTTTCTCAATGATCTTAGTGTACGTGTGTGTCTCAAAACCATTGGAAATTTAATCCAATTAAAGGAGATTAAGTGCTGTTTTATTTGGCAAAGAGTTAATGGTACGAAAATTTGAATATAGGAAATGGATCTGAAGTTATGTTTATAGAATTCATCCATTTACTAAATACTAATTCTGAATTTGAATTGAGCAGAATGATGGTGATGGAAAACGGCTTAAAGTATCAGGGAACAGGAATGAGAGCCGCGAATCGGAAGCTGAAACAAAAACCAGTTCAGAAAAGCCAGCGGAGCAAAGTACTGAGCCGGCTTCTGGGCCTCCCAAGCCGGCTTATATCCATGTACGGGCGAGAAGGGGTCAAGCTACAGATAGTCACAGTCTAGCGGAAAGAGTAATTCACCTCTCTACTCCTTAATTGCGTTGTTGTTTAGATATTTTTCTATTTAGTTTTTGATCTTGAAAGAAGCAAATGAAAAATTATACTGTAGTTTTATAACCTTTATGGAGTGGTTGACTAACTTGCTAGACATTCTGATTGGAATAGGCTAGGAGGGAAAAGATAAGTGAGAGGATGAAAATTCTCCAGGAGTTGGTTCCTGGCTGTAACAAGGTTTGGTTTTAGTACTTGCTGAGTTTTTGTTTTGGTGCTCTGGGTTAGCCGTGATTCTTTCGATTTGAATTATAGATGTTTGTATGTATTTGTATCTTTTTCATGGTTGGTGTTGTATGACAACTTTATATGAATTTTTGAAAGTAAAACACTTTGTGGATTCAGGTTATTGGGAAAGCGTTGGTCCTAGATGAGATAATAAATTACATTCAGTCACTACAGCACCAAGTTGAGGTATAACTCCATTTTGACGCCTTCTTATGTGTCTTGGCCCGCCAATCATGATTTTTTTCCCAACACTTGTTTATCAGATCGAAAATGGCATTGATCCTGGTTATTTAACTGGATGACGCAGTTCTTGTCTATGAAGCTTGAAACTGTAAATTCAAGAGCGAACCCTGGCACTGAAATTTTTCCTCCTAAAGATGTAAGTCTTCTACAACGTCGTCTTTCGACACATAGAATTTTTACGAAACTTGTGACTCGAAGGGCTTTCAATTCGTTTGTTTTAAATATTGAATCCTGATAGACCATGAGTACCTTGTTCCTTTTCTTATATTGTGCTGAATTATAGAAGAGTCAAACTTCCTTTTAGGGACAAAATTCATATCATGTATCGTAAGTAAACAAGAATGATATTGCATCCGATGGATTTTGGGTTTGCAGCCTTGTATGTGTGTTCATTAAGCGCGTTGCAAATAGTATCTTCTAGGAGTGATTAGTTCAGCAACACATACATATACTACAAACATCACACACATGCCTATCAAATGTAAATTGAATAGTACTATGTGAGATAACTTTGGGTATGGGTCTTCCTTGCATGAAAAAGGTTAACAAAATAGGAAGTCCAGGAATTGAATGATATGTGAAGGTAAATTGATCATATCAATAATGCAAAATCTTGATTCTTCTGAAACGTCTATTTGAAATACAGTTTGGTCAACAAACATTTGACATGGTGATTGGTTCTCAACCTCCGAGAGATCAGTTCAGCCGGGGTTCATTGCCGGAGTGTTTACACATGCAGGTAGGAGGTGGATCTGAAAGAACAACATGATTCCGTTACTAAAATCCATGAATCTTGTAGTAATAAATACATAAAGATGCAGTATTTCCTTCATAAGACAATTAATCAAGGTCCGAAGCAAATGTACGCCTCATTGCCAATCTTTGCTCCGGACAATATACATGGCGCTGATAATGACTTCTACAGGACCTGCTCAAGTTAATATATACAAGCATCTCCATTTGCTGGCGTGTTGGAATATTCATTCACTAATATATGTAACATAGGGGACTATGGGCTTTCTATGGTAATTATTCAGCTCTAAAGAAGTATTATTCTTGGAAAAGATGACTACCGCTTCTGAATACACTATGCTTACATATTTTGTGCGACAGTTTCGACATTGGTGTTTGTGGCGCTACGTTGAATAAAGTTGGCCAATATGACTTCTTATCTTTCTTCTGGATGTCCCTGTGAGTGCATAGAAATATCTCAATGTCGATGAGTTTCATGCCAAGCAGACACAAGTGATGCATCTTAAATTTGATTCTCAGTTGTATCTGAGGCTCTTTATCATAACGTTATAAAATCATATTCATATAAATTGAGATAGAACTCTTTTCACATATTTAACACTTACACTATAAATCACGTTGATAAATTAGATTGCACCACTAATCTAAACAAACCTTATATCAGATCGTTTAATTCTGAACAAACCTTGAACCCCTTGGGAACATTTATTCTTGCGTTGGGTTGTGTTCCATTTACGTGCAGGAGAATGTATATGTTGTGATATATGTCATAGTGAGTACATTCTGTTTGTACCTCACGCTCTTCTTGTGACTTTGTCTTCCACGGGTAAGGCTTTTAAGAACCCTAAGCTTTTTAAAACCCCAATTCTCTATCTGAAACTCTCCGGTATTTAATACAAAAATTAGTCATCGGTCAAATTTAATCCTAAATATGAAACCTTAGTTTACTGTTTTTTATTTTTTTTTTTCAATTTTTACCAAACTAATTTACCAAACTTATAAATTAATACATAATAATATTTTAGGAAGATCAAATCACATATGTTCTAATTAACCAATTTCTCTAATTTTCTTAATATATCCAAATTATTTAAGTTGTTCTCATATTGAGAAACGGAGCTAATATAATCGTTCTCTATTCTAATTGATTTGAGTTGATGGGGTTACAGGATTCAGAGGTGGTTCTTCCCCTATGATTATCAGATTATTCAGGAAATTCACAGGGACGACCCAGATAGCGGCAACAGGTAGCTGCTGGAGGGTGGGGAGCTATTTCGGAGGCTAGGAGCTACGCCATGTCTCAGCTACCTCGTGAGGTATAAAGGCACACAGGCTTTGCTTTTGATTCGCCTGGCTACGATTCATCTTCGCAAAAGGCAGGGGACGTTGCTAGACGAGCTAGCAGGTTTCGAGCCCCAAAGACTGGCCACAAAAACAGTCACTTTCTTTCGTTATGGTTTTCCATTTTGAGATGTGCACATCCCATATTTTTTTAGATGTATCTTTTCCAAGATTTAACATGCAACAATGATATATATATTGAACCTGCTAGAGCCCGTTTTCCTTGAACGAAAAGGCTACTCAAATGATCAGTTACGTCTCAGGCAGGTTTGCTCAAAATGATATGCAGCAAGTTGTCTTTTTATTTTTCTGATGAGCAAGAGATTAAGTTTAAATACTATCTCTTCCCCACTGAATTACACCCAGCTGAAGAATCAAAGGAGATCATACACTCTTCTTCAGAGCAGATTTCCATAGTTGAACCTCACATAGACTGGGGACAGTTTAAAAGAAAAATAATTCATTTTTTTATGTTACTATTAATATTTTTCTTGCTTCCTTTTATGGTCATACAAATTATACAAGCGACTGTACATTCTTCATTATTACAATGTGCTTTTAAAAGACAAAAAAGAAAAGCAAGCCCTTAAGCATGACTATGAGAGAGTAGAAAGTCTACACACTTGTTCCCTTAACGATAACGTCCTTCTATTTCCAAGCTTCGTCGGCATTCAAAGCAATTCCACATAAATAATTGGACTTTCATCAAAATCATGGAATCCCAGAACTTTAAATGGTTTGCATTAAATCACTGACGATATTTTTATCAATTCTATAGGCTAAAACTAGAACAAGCATGCTTTTTGAAATATCTAGGTTTTCCTTTTTACCGTACAAGATGGGCAAACAAAAAATAACACTCACTGTCACTTGTTAAAAGCAACTGGGCTGATTGGGATGAAGCCAGATGACGATACAAGAGCATCAACGGAAACGTCATGAGGAGTGACAGCTATTCTTTCATTTTCTACTATTTGTATTGAGTATGATAGGGCAACTGCACTCAAGTAAAAGACAACAAAGATGAAGAAAATAAAGTGAATGGTTAAGACTTGGGACCAAGAAGCCAGCACACTACATATTTTCCCCTAGGCAAGGGTTAAACGGTAGTTACCGAGAAGTGGCTGCGGCCAACTTTGCTTCTTGACTAGCTCTTGGTATTTCCTCAGGAACATATCATAGTAACTTACAAATTTTTTACATGCAATGAAAAATGAGAACCGTGTTATTCAATGTTCAATGTGCCGCTAAAACATACATGAGGGTAGAGATGAATATTCTGGTTACGTAAAACTGATGACAGTACTGACAAACTTTGAAAAGTTTTCCAATAGAGAATTCCACAAGTTATGACTTCACAGCATATAATTATCATGGTGAACAAAACAACTGACCAGAAACTCTCCGAAGTTTTTTGCCCCGGGGGAGGGGGGATAATATAAAATATTGGGATTCTATTTTTAACTTTCACTGAAAAGTGTCATACAAGTTAGATACATAAACTCACCCTCCACTGCGGCCCAACCGCCTTCCTGATCTATCAAATGCAAGGCCTGCCAGGGTAGCATGCATGGTGAAATGATAAAGATGTACCATATTGCTTGTTATATGATATTACAAAGGAGACCCAGAATTACCTGGAAGGATGATCAAGTCGATTGGCTCAGTTGCCTGCATAACTGCGAAATATTTTAACATGCTGTCAATAGAAAACATTATTCAAATCACAATTAAAAGCAGAAGAATAATAACAAGCCTCATCCCACTAGATGGGGTTAGTTCCATGAATCACACACATGACTGTGTTCTATTAATAACTAAATTTTTTAAATATGATTGCCATTCAAAAGAATAACAATCATATTAGAATGATTGATGGGATGAGGAGAACCGATAGAAGCTAATCCCGTCATCTCTTATCAAGTTTAGTAAGACAAATGCACAAGAAAATACTAAAAGTTGTACCATCTTCACGAGGACTTCCATTGTGATCTACTAAGGTTGGCTCCAAAATATTCATTGAGTTTAGAACCAGATCATCAACAGTTGATATCCTCAGCATTCTCATGTTACTATTTCTATCTTCCACACGTGGCACATAAAGCTTTTTCTTGATCTGTACATGACCCTCTTCAGTTGAAAGCTAAATGTAAGAAACTCCAAGATATATCAGCAATGCAAGACATGTTAGAGCCCAGCTATCACTATTATGTAAGCTCAAAGCCAGAGAGTATTAGATTGGCTCGTAAATTTTGTGTGTCTGATCTGCTTCTCTTTGCATACAAAACTTGCTCCAGTAGTGCAACTGGCAAACATAAAACCGAGCCAACCTAAATGTATCTCTATTTGAATTCTGTCTAACATATTTCCTGCACCAAGAGTGTTGTTAAACTTTTTATCCATTCTTTGTTTTCTATTTGATCAAACATACATGTATGACTGGACATAATTACTCATTTGAATTGTAATTTGCCTATTATTGTATATTATTAATCAGCTCAAACTCATTTCTCAACCTGAACTGCTATGCTAGCCCCTTCACCAGGAAATAAAGAGCCGCTAGAGGCATGAAGAGTTCAGAACTTAAGATAGGATATTGATTACTCATCAGAGCATTTATAACAAGACCAGCAGGCCAATCACTGGTCAAACGTCAAATACAGAACATACCTGTCGCATGGTTAGATAATATTGCTGAAACAATTTTTGATGTATCTACTTCTCGTAAAGCAATAGAACTTATATAAGCACATATGCTGGTACTGTTCTTGAACCACGGAGCTTCTAAAACAATCCTCTGAATGGCATCATCTGAAAGACAAAACACCCTTGTTCAGAATGAATTGAACGCAAAAACCAAATGATTTATTCACATGCCACGAAATCTGCAGGAAACTGCAAGGAGACAATTTTGACACACGCCAGAAATTCATAATTAGCATGTGATCGATCGAATCATAACTTTGGTCCCTCTATGCCAGTGATAAAAGAAATTCAGTCCATCTATTATTAACAATGTTGTCTCTCCCTCCAAGTCTCAAATTCTCTGTACTATATCAAGTAAGGACCACTCAGTATTATTCCCATCAAGAAAAAAAAAATATACAACTACATTTTTTTTGGATAAATAAAATTACCGAAAAAGTAAAGAAAAGGAGTAAGAGAGAGGCACCTTCTTGAGATCTGAGAATAAGGTCCATCTTCTTCAGTTCTCTGCGCATTTGTGTCCGGAAAGACCGCTTTGCATCAAAGAGGTGATCGAGCTGAGGATGGTAGTCGGTGTTCGTGGTGCAGAAACGGCGCAGGTTAGCAGAGGGCGGAGCTATAGTGCGCGGGAGGGGGAAGGAAAACAACTTGGAGGCGTTAATGGTGATCATGGAAAGCTTAACAAGACTTGTTCTGCACTGACGAAGCATGCCTCTCTCTCTCTGGTTCACCTGACGCTAACTTCAGCCGTCGCGGATGGATAGAATGTGAAGAACCGTTGAGGCACAGCAGAAGCAGTGCCCCGTGCTGGATGATTTCTTTCTACCTTTCTCAGAACTCAAATATAGTGCCATCTGTCACCCCAACTGTGCCACTCCCCACCGCGCAAGATGTAAAAATTTATAAACATATTTTAAATAAACGGATTAACGAACAAAATAAAATTACCATCAGGTCTCATTAGTAGCTGATTTAATTATCATTAACAACTTTACCAGTCGTCAATAACAACTGATCACCTACGGTTGGAACCTCATTATAATTTTACCAATTTTTGAAACCTTTTATTCATTAATTGGGTTATTTGAAACCTGATAGTAAATTTTTCAACATTATTTACTCCATAAAATACTATAAATGATTTAAAAGTATTTTTATTTGTCAATCTTAGTTTAGTATGCTTCTCTTTCATTCACAACTTAAAAGATAAAATAAATTTAATGTGGCAGCTTCTTTTTATAATTATGGTGAGATTGTGGTTAACAATGACTTGTATTTTAAAACGAAAACAGTATATTTGTGTGGATTCAAATTTATTATATAAAAAATTATAACATAAACCTATATGGTAACAATTGCAAGTTGGTGTGTAACTCCTAAATGCACTCAACACTTTAAAACATTAATATCTTTCAATTAAAAATATGCATATTCAATGTATTGTTAAACATTAAATACATGCACCTCTCTTATTTAGGATTCGATCTATAATCTCTTATGTTATAAAGGATTTAATCCATTTTCCAAATGAACTAACGTTAACTTGCCAAACCATTTATTGGATTATTGTAGATGTAACCTAGGCAAAAAAAACCAAAGAAAGAAGTGGGAAAAATGCTGCCCAGGCAAATTCACCACTGAATATGTTCCCACAAGAGATTTTTTACCATAAACATAGCTATCAGTACCAGCTTTAGTTCAAAGTAAGCATAACTGAATATGTTCCAATTCTTAGTATTTACATCAATCATATTTCAAAATAGTCCTTAGTTCCATCCAAAAGG
>JANTPZ010076586.1:809-13033 GCA_025593235.1 Vachellia pachyceras | reverse complement strand
TCTGATCAAGTTATGAAAATATAAACTTGTTTCAGCAACCAGCTATCTTTGCTTCTCAGTCAATGCATTGCATTATAAGAAATACAATTTTTTTCAAAAAAGAAAAGAAAAGGATTAACAGCTAGAGATGAAAATCAGAAAGCTCAGCATCCCTGAACACATCCAAATACATGCCAATCAACATAGATAATTAGACACGTGTATATGCATTTAATTGCAACAGGTTACCACAAAAAGTCAACCACTTATGTTTCTTTCTTTGTTTAGCCATCCAACAGCTAGAGTTGAAAAGGGAAAATAATTACTCAAGAAAGGGGAAACTATCGTGATGTTCATTCCATTGCAAAGGCTTTTCCATTATGTGATTCTTTAACACAATTTTAGACTTTCTTTAACCAGATAGTTGAGTTTCCAAAATATGGGTGCCCCATTCTTTAACACAAGAAATGCAGAAGTCTATGCTCCATCTATCATTCAAGTATGAAAGGGCTTGTACATGAGAGTGCATGTTACAAAATACATCTTATTTCAGTTCTCACTTATAGCTTAGACTTTAACATTACGAAATCTTTTGACAGGTTACTTGTTCTGAACAGATTAGATAAATTTCAGGCCTAAAAAAAGTTTAGACAATCTGGAGGCAAATATTTCTTTATTTCCTTTAAAAAAATGCGTGCTAACAATGCACACCTTATAATGTAAAGAATTACCCTTCCCACCACCGATGCCCTAGATGCATAGACATATAATGCACAATATACAATAATACTAATACAAAAATAATAATACCAAATATGTGACACAATAATAACAATAGATGGATGTAGAAATTACCTTAACCGAAAAAATAAATGACAAATCATCTCGGCCTAAATGCTCCTGCAGAGAATTAAAAAAAAAGTATTGTTTTTCCCGTTAAAAGTGGTCACAGCTTAAAACAGGCTTAATTATGCATTAAGAATAAGAACTAGTACTAATGAGTCACAAAGATGAGATAGATCCATTTACAGACCAATCGCAGGATGAAGAATCTTTCAACAATAAAGCCAAGATATGAATAAAGTGACTAAGAGAATTGATATCAATAATTTCTCATCTCCTTGGACACGTTTATTCATCATGGAGAAATAAAAAGTGGAACAAGAAGGCATTAAAAAGAGAGATAAAGGATTTAGGGATCCTCAATATTTCTCTACATATGAAAGCCTTAATTAGTACTTGGTCCAAGCAGTAAAATATGCTAAGTAATACGTGTCAAAAACTAGATTTCACAAACCAAAGATTTTTCTTCTTCCTCAACTGGTTCTGTGAAAGTGCGTGAAAATATATGTTCTCCAAGCTAGTGCAAGATTATCACAGTATACCTGTCCACAGACAAGTTCATTCAGCTCACTTAGAGATGGAGTCCTCTCCAACACCCATGCCTGTTTATCAATATCCCTATAAATTAAAACTGAGGTTCGGAACAGTAGGAGGAGAAGGACATCAGTACTAACAACCAATTTATATGCAACGTTTTCAAAACATATTTCAAAAATCCACCACTCATGAAAATCTATATGCAACCTTAAAAAGGCCAATAAATTCAATGCAGCATAGAAGGGGCAAAGATAAGGACAATCTTTCAAATATATATTTGTGAATGTGCATGATCTGCTATATATGTTTACGGCTAAAATTTTTATAACTAAATGAACAACCACACCATTTGCTCCTTTCTGCATCTACATATAAACATTATATATTCTCCAGGAGAAAGAATTTTACAAGCACAATTAAAGGGCATCTAACATCAATGCTGAAACTGTACAATTGTAATCCTGGAGAAGATGGGGATGGCCAAAAGTCATTTGAAAGCTTGTGTACCATAGGATATCCAGAAAGAAGTAAGTGGGAAAAGAATATAGAATCTGATCTTATTTCTGAAACCTGTGCATACCATCAAACAAATATATATTAACTACTCCAACATTACCATCAAACAAACACACATTAACTACTCTAACATTTCAGGCTTTTCCTGAAAATAATTCTTATAATTTAAATAAAAAATGGAGGAAACGTGTGTGCAACTAAAATCAGAGGAAAGTTGTCTCAAGGCATCCTTTTACATAGTTATTTATTACAAGAGAGGGCTAAATCCCAAATGCATATTTTTAATTGATACAAAGTAGAGTGATCAATTCACTACTGTGAGGTTTATTGCTCATAATAACAATTTTCTGTTAAAATTGTATTCCTCATACATGTAAACCAAATGCATATTTTTAATTGATACAAAGTAGAGTGATCAATTCACTACTGTGAGGTTTATTGCTCATAATAACAATTTTCTGTTAAAATTGTATTCCTCATACATGTAAACCAAATGCATATTTTTAATTGATACAAAGTAGAGTGATCAATTCACTACTGTGAGGTTTATTGCTCATAATAACAATTTTCTGTTAAAATTGTATTCCTCATACATGTAAACCAAATGCATATTTTTAATTGATACAAAGTAGAGTGATCAATTCACTACTGTGAGGTTTATTGCTCATAATAACAATTTTCTGTTAAAATTGTATTCCTCATACATGTAAACCAAATGCATATTTTTAATTGATACAAAGTAGAGTGATCAATTCACTACTGTGAGGTTTATTGCTCATAATAACAATTTTCTGTTAAAATTGTATTCCTCATACATGTAAACCAAATGCATATTTTTAATTGATACAAAGTAGAGTGATCAATTCACTACTGTGAGGTTTATTGCTCATAATAACAATTTTCTGTTAAAATTGTATTCCTCATACATGTAAACCACATAATGGCCAGAAAATTCTTGTTTAGACTTTTAATTTTCAGTTCTTTTATGTGATGTGCTATTCTATGGAAAGAAAAATTTTACCTTCATGTACTTGTGCATCACATAACTTTTTCCAAATCTCAAAAGATAAGAAGAAAGATTGCAAATGCAAGGAACATAAAATATGACAGAAAGAACAAAGGCATCCTTGGATGTATCACTAAAAAGCATGTGATGGGGATTCAGGTAAGTAAAAAAAGCATCAAGCAGACCTTAACACCTTCAGGAAAGCAAAAGCAGGCTAAATCCTTCTTACGCATTGGTAGCTTCTTTCCAGGAGGATATTTAAAAAGTAACTGCACATGTGCAAATAGATATTGTCATGAAGAACATATTGTTCTATAGTAATATACTAAAAATGCTAAATTGTAATTAAGACAAGGGAAGACATGAATTTCTTATAGTTTATACATGGGTGGCCCAGTACACAAGACTCCCATCAAATGGCATCATGTATCTTTAATAAAGCATGTGTCAACAGCCTTAAAATTCATCAATAGAAGATCACAATCGCAAGATAACATTTTATGCAATACATTTTTGAGTTTTTCTACTTATATAACCTCTGGCTTATATTTTATACATTTTAGTAAAAGCATATGCAATGTGGTTTTTTGCTGATGGCAGTTGGCAGTTCTATAGATGTTAAAAATTAATATCAACCTGAGGCTCCAATGTTGGTGCTACTGGACCCTTTTGCTGCCACGTTTTGGAGTCTACAAATTCAGATTTTGCCATCTCTTTTTTCCATTTCTTTCTTTCTACAAATGCTTCTTCCACAGCTTCCAAATTAGCGTCTGGAAGCAGCCCCACAATCACAAAGTTTTCAAAGAGCGAGGTTGGCTCCTTATAATTCATACAATCCTACAATAATATTCATAGCGCTTTCAACAAACTGATAAGTTTATGTTTTGGATGAACATATCGAAGCAACACAGGTAGAAGAGGTAGCTTCAACATACGTTTTAGCACTTAATCATTATTCACAGCCCCAACACAACATGTCAAAGTGCAACATCAACATAGGCAACTAAAATCATCAATAATCACGCTTTAAGTTGTATATTTGGGGGTAAGACTTACATGAATGTTAAGAAATAACTTGACTCACCAATTAAAAAGAATATGAACTAATTTTCTCCAATGTTGTGCATTCAACTTCCATGCTAAGCAAAAGAATTCTAAGAATATATAAAGAAACTATAAAGGAATGAGATTTGAAATGGACTTCCAATCCCCCGCCAAGCATGATCAGCTTGTTGTGACAAAAACTGTTAACACTGCAACATCATCCTGTATGACTTCTTTACGTGCAACGAAAACAGTTATGATCATCAGAAACTAAAATCACAGCTAAACACCGATGGAAAGCTGAAGTTAGAAATAAGCGAAACAGAACTGAATACCACAGTTTTGGAGTGAAGCTGATACCACTGGCGTTTCTGGTTCGCCAGGTCCTCGGGATTGAAAGACGACGAGGAGCCTTCTTCACGGGATCTGCCACTCCACCACCAGGCCTTCTGCACATGAGATTTTAACTTTCGAAAGCTATCATTACGCCGAAATCCTGCGATCACAGTTTCGCTGCGGCTACATCTAAGTGCAGAAGTCTCCGTAGGTGGAATGCTTGACACATTAGAGTACACGGCGTTATATGCTTCGCCAGCAGCTCCAATAGCCTCCCCAGGCGTTTGGTTGAGCGTCGATGCTGACGACAAGCCTCGATCCTCATTTTTGGAAGCCTGACGTCCAGCGTCTTCTTTTGTGTCCATATTTTCACACTTAGCTCATTTCTCCACGTTTAAGGCTTTCAATTCAGCAATCAATTGAAGCTTCCGTTTGCTCCATTGCCTTCACTAAATTTCAAAATCAGCACAAACTTGGATTATTTCATCAGATACTGATTCAAATTGGTGGAGCCGGACGAAAGTTATCCCCAAAATAATTATTGTGGCTCTCTTAGGCCATTAATGATCCTCGTTTCTTACAGATGGCAAACCGGGCTCTCGATAGCTTTTTGCATGCGTTTAGGATCAAGAAATTTCGCAATGCTCGGCCGAAAGAACCCTCGAGTCTTCTCAGATTTTGCTTTCGGTTCTGAAACGTACAAGAGACAGATGATAAAAGTTATATTAACTCTAGGCAAAACAACGCCCCGAGAAATTAAAGAGCCAGACCGAGCAATAACGCTCCTGATCGCTTGGGATTCTCTTCAACGTGCAAACGGCGTAACCACTTGTAACGCATACGGAACGCAATAAATGCATCAAGAAAACAGACCAAAAATCTGAAAGAAAAAAGAAAGATATCGCTGTTATCGGAGAAGGAAAAAGAAAAATCACCGGAAATGTAATGTACCTCTAATTTTCTGGTGTCAAAGGCTTGGTTGGTCATTCGGAGACAGAAGAAACGAGAACGTGACATAAAGTTTCTAAATGTAGAAGTGGGTCATATAATTAATGGAGGAAGAGAAGGCTAGAGATTACAGGGGAGTCGAGGGTTAAGTTTCAACCCTGAATACAGTAAGTTGACCCAAAAAAGGAAAAAATTGAACACAGTGGAAAAAACGCATGCAAATCCGAAATAGGAAAATGGCAAGTAGGCCCCACCGCCATTAATGATCTGACTATCTTCTTCCACCTGGATCGCTTTCCTGCTTAAACTACGTTGACTGTGAATGTAAGTTCAACGTTGACATTCCAGTTTTGTCTTTATTCTCCAAAATACAATTTCAACGTGGAAGTGCACACAACTTGTAAATATCGTAACTTTTTATGTGTTAACTAAAATTAAATTAAACTAGGTACTCCCATAGAGTTAAGATAAAATTAAATTAAATTAAATTTATTGCCTACAACTTGTAAATATCGTAACATTTTATGTGTGTTTATAAATATGTGAGGAGAATGATTTTACACAAGTAGAGATAAATATGTAAAAGAAGTTTTGTCTCGACTTATACAAACTTGATTCCAAACGCGATTAACACAACATGCATTGGGAATAGCCAAGGATGAATCAATGAGTTATCCAACTTTCGCTTGAAGAAAATTGCGCAACCATGTTGTTTGAAATATGTTATTATAAAAAATTATATTTCCATTTTATGTCTATAACAAATTAACAATCACAGCCCAGAATTTTCAGTTTATTTTTACTGCTTTTAATGCCTTTACACATGATCAGAAAATCAAATATTTATTATCCTGTAATTTTTATTGACCTAAAGTCGTAAACATCAATCATCAAAGTAAAGTTGCCCAATTCGTAAGCTAAAATGGATCCGATGAAACTTTAGCAATGAGGCAGGGCAAATGTTTACAAAAAAAAATTCAATGACCTATCCTGTTTGGATACATTTGTTGGGACATATGGGTCAACAGGTGTAAGAGGGTATTTGAAACGGAAGAAGAAGATGAGCACCTTAATGCTCATTCTAGCTTTTTTCATGCTAGTATGGATTAGGATCTCAAAGCCAAGTTTAATCTTTATAACAGAACCAAGGGGGAAATGCAGAATGCTGCTCTAAATAGGAGATGATTCCACATTTTGGAGATGGATGCTTCGATTTTAAGATCAAGGAAGAGTGGCTGTGGAGGGATCATTCAAGGTGAGGATAACAGTTGGCTTTGTGGATATAGCTGCAGGCTCACTACTGTTGCGGTGGCGATTGCAGAGATCATAGGCATAATTCATGGCCTATACCTAAGTTGGAGTAGAGGAATCCGAATGTCAGAGGTTAGAACTGACTCTATTGAGGCTCTTAATTTGTTGATGCGAGGAGAACCAATGGACCATCCATTCAGGGATCTTCTTGAAGAAGCTAAGTCTCTTTTAAACTGAAACTGGCAAATCCTTCTTTACCATGTGCCAAGGGAAATGATTACTGCTGCAGACTACTTAGTCAAAATAGCCCACGATAACCCTGATAACTTTTGTGGTTTTAATCAGTCGCCTACCCACATGTTTGAGGGTGGTGGAGGTAGACCTTAAGGGCCTTGGGCTCATTTATTGTATTCGTCTTATAAGTTAATGTTATTTAGTGCTATTAAAAAAAACTGATAAAAAGAACGCGGGTTTCTGTGCGAGCGCCAAGTCTCGTTTAGAAGTGAGTTTCTACTTTCTAGTGGTTTCTCTGGCTCCCCGTCTCTGTGAGGCACAGCGTAACTTGTCGGACCCTGCAAATCAAGGATGGCGCTTTGGATGGAAAAAGGTTCTGAGCCCTTGACCGAAAGCGAGAAAGCAGACCTTGATGCTATTGCTGCACTCAAAGAGTCCGCTGCTATTGAGCTGAAGGTTCCTCTTTCGCTCTTCATCTGCATTCTTTTTCATCCTCTGCCTATAGGATTTTTTTATGGTTGTCCATTATTGCCGGTGATCCCTTGCAATCTTACATTCCCCTTTAGATCATTCAAAAAGATTCAAATTTTTTATTCTTCTTTTGATGACGAGTAGCACCATAGACGCTTGAGCTTGCTGTGTTAGGCTGCTCACTTTGTTCAGACGCATAGAAGTTTGAATCTTGTTTTGCAGTGTCCATATAGGTAGTTATGGGTGTGTCAAACCGTCAGCCTTCTTTAATTTCACCGGAACTGTGCTTGTTCAAGATTTTTTTCTGTATCAACTGTCCAATTAAACTTCGAGATATTGATTGACGGTTTTATTTATGCCCGGGAAACAATGTCGTGACCTTAGATGCATATTATTCATATATATGTTATTGTCAATTTATCTTACCTGACAAGACTGATTTAAACTTTAGAAGGGGGCACGAATTTATGACAGATGACAAATAATTAGTGAGGTTTATAATGTGAACTAAGTTCCAGATAGACATTAGACTAGATGGTATAGTCTTGCTTCAAGTTGTTCTGAGAAACTCTACGAATACTTATAACATTGTTTTGTCTTTTCTTTTTTCAATCTTCACTCTATCGTTTTTAGCTTTCACGATGTCACCCTTCTATTCACTTTTTCAGGAAAAGGGCAATCAATATGTCAAAATGGGTAAAAATCATTATTCTGATGCTATTCATTGTTACACAAGGGCGATAAATCAGAAAGTCTTAAGCGACTCAGAGAACTCAGTTATTTTTTCAAATAGAGCACATGTAAATTTGCTGCTGGGAAATTATAGACGTGCTCTAACAGATGCAGAGGAGGCAATTAAGTTATGCCCCTCAAATATAAAGGTATTAGTGCTTTTATTTGCATCACTGCCTTCTAAAAAGTTTTGTATAGTTATATTCGCTCCCTATACTTCTAAGCCGATGTCTTAAAGCAATACCAACCCTGCACAGGCAATTTATAGGGCTGCCAAAGCATCTCTTTCATTAAATTTGTTGGTTGAAGCTCAATCCCATTGTCGAAATGGCCTTCAGTTGGACCCAAATAACGAAGAATTGAAGAAGCTTGGCCAACAGATTGATCTAAAGAAAGCAGAACTGGAAAAGCGTGAAGCGGAAATCTCCAAAGCTGTTGCAGAGGCAAAGGTTATAATCTTGTCTGCAGTGCTTGACCTTTGGTTTGTTTAGTATCTTTTGTTTGAACACAACTTCACAGGAGCTTGTGTTGGCAATAGAAAATAGAGGCTTGAATATTGGGAAGGCAATGTTCCGAGACCTTAATGGACTTAAAAAACCAGTATTAGACAAAAATAATATTCTTCATTGGCCTGTTCTTCTCCTGTATGCAGAGGTTATGTCCAGTGGCTTCATTGAAGATTTCTGTGAGACCGACATGTTTACAGTTCATCTTGATATGATATCCTTTTTCTATAATTTGCTTCGTTGTGCTTAATATCTGAATGAATTCTATGTATATATGATTGTTACACCCTTAAGGCCTTAACTATCAAACATGTTTGCAGAAGATCAGCCTTTGCCATGGGAAGATAAAAACAATTACAAACGTGAGTTCATTGAATTATACTATGAGGTAAGCTCTCATTTGAAACTTTGTATATATTGGGTTTGATTGCTTTCTGGACATTTAATTGTACTTTTGTTTGAAAGACTTGTTCATTCATGACTCGTGTATCTAGCACTCTTTGGCATGTTGAACTCCACACAGAGCAAGACCGTATTTGCAACAGCTTCTCATTGTAAAGGTTTAAAATGTGGGTCATTAAAACTAAGGATATATGGCTTCAAATTGAATATTACTTTACTGTGCCCGTGTTAGTGCTCAAATATACCAGCTATTTTGATTGCTCAGATAAGTAAGATGGGGAAATTGAAATTGGAATGAATAATTAAAAACTGTTATCTTTAAACTCCTACTCACTTTGGCTGCAAACTAAGTGACATAATGGCAACATACACCATGTAACTTTAGGCTGGTTCTGGTTCTGGAGTTTGTCTCCCAAAGGCAAAACTTCTTCATTATTCATTAGAGGGAACTATAGCTGCTCAACATGAAAGTGTCGGCAATGAAGAGAAAGATGCAGTTCATAGCTCTAACCATGTCAACACAGGTATGTTGCTTTGGAAGTTGCTCCCCTCTTTTGAAACTGATGTCATAGTTTTCTTGTAGCTCGCGCGCGCGGATTCAGTTCCTGTTACATCAAACCATATAAGTTCCTCCTTGCTAGAAATTGGATAAAAAATCAGCCTCTTTTGTGTGACCTTGGCTTCTCTCTGATATGAAACTAATTTTATGTGATCTCTGATGGTTATCAGGCGCTCCTAAATGGGTTAAAGTATATGAAAAGTCGACCCTCCATGATGTTCTGAAGGACCCCAATTTCATCATTCCTGGGATCCCAGGTGTCATATATAATTCACTTAAAGGCTTTTTTTGGGTCCACCCGCCCCCCCAAAAAAAATTCTGTTTAGAATTTCATCTAAGTACGTACATTGTGCATCTGCAGTATTCTATGTTGTTTCAAAGCAATCCAGCTTTTATGGCAAGTTCAAAGCTGGAAAATGGACTCCTCCAAGCATATGAAGAGGCAGCTAACAAGCTTTTATGGAAGAAAGCGAATGTCTCTAGTGACTCTTGTTTGAGTCTAAGCACCCATATTTGTCACGTTTGTTTTTGTCCTTCAACATCTGACAGAATGGTTGCATCCACAAGGTTAGAATTTTACACAGTGAAGGCATCAGCGAATATTACTGTTACTTGAAAGCTAGAATTTTTTAATTGGTTGTTTTTTAAACGAGAAAAAAAGAAGACTGAAGTTTGCGACTCTTTTGCGAGTGAGGATTTTAGGCCATCTCAAGTAACGTACTGTGACAGACCACTATGTTCAATATATATCATATTCTTTACTCTGGAAACATATTCTATGACAGACCATTATAATAAACTCAATTTGATATCGAAATAGGTTCGGCCCTCAAACACATTTATAATATACGCACAAACACATTATAATAAACTCAATTTATTATCGAAATGGGTCGGCGTCCCTCAAACCGAATCTAAAGGGCATGCCACTTGTTAGAAAAATCTATATTTAATATTGATACTAATGAAAGTATGAATATAAACTATTCCCACATGTTTTAATTCTTTAAAACTTTTTGAACGGCAATGATTTTGGGGTGGACGTTGTGTTTTCTAATTGGGTTCTAATACTAATATTTGTTATGACTATGGCTGTCTTTATGGTTTTTGTTCTCAAACACTTGAATTAACGGCGCACATAAAATGGCGTCAGACATGTTTGCATTAGTTTTTAACATTCATATTCATGCAAGTTAAAATAAAATATCTTTCACATACTTACATAGTGAATCGTAATTCACATTAAAAAAAAAGTTTTTTACCATTAATACACAGGCACATCATTGATTAGCTATACCAGAATGCACAAAATGAGTTGGGCCAGGGTTGGATGATGAACTCAAGCAAGCCACACATGTTTAAACTTGGATGAATTAGGAAGTTGGATTGGACTTTACATTTTGTGATTTGATTCAAAGAAACAATTTTTAAAAGATAAACGGAGATTATGCCAAAAATAAAAGTGGGGGAGATACAAGAAATGAATGATTTTGTGGTGACAAATGAATGAGGGTTAGGCCAAGAAATCCAACAAATGATAATTGGCCACTCACATATATGGGTGAAACGTGAGAGGAACTGATGAGAAACACCGAAATGGTTAATGGATCTTCTGGTTTGAATTATTGAGCATTTCAAGGCTTGCCAGAATCTGTAATCTGGATTCATGTCCCTGAGCATGTTTTATCATAAAATGTCGTTGCGATCGCTCACTGGGAGCTAAAGTGTGTCTAAACTGTAAAGCACCCAATCAAAATAGTGAATGATGTTCCGTTTTTAGTTTTTTTTGACTTATAACTAATAAGAGTATAATTGGAATATTGTAATGTTTTTAGTAAAGGCTAAACTATATATTTAATTCTTTAAATTAGCATTAAATTTCAGTTTGGTTACTTCAGTTTTAAAAGTACATATTTAATTCTTTTATCTTAATGTTGTTAGTTTATTTTAATAAAAAAGTTAACTCATGGCAATTCCATAGCTGAATATTGATAAAATATGCTTAAATTTTAATGATATAATATAATCTTTTTTATATGTTAAAATTTAATCATATTTTATTATCATTTAACTATAAAGTTATATTTAAAATGAAACTAATTGTGTTAAGAAAAAATGATTAAAAACACACTTTTTAAAATCAATGAACTGAATTAAAACTTGATGTAAATTTAAATGATTACGTGTATACTTTAATTTAATAAATAAAGCAATATAATAATTTTTCCTAATTTGCGGGAAATGCCTCAAACATCTCCCGTAAAAGAATCTGAATGAGTACACTAGAAGTACTATTTTTTTATAATTGATATAAAAGAAAGTTGATTTTTATAGAGATTAAGAAAGCATATAAACTGATATATTTACCATTTTTTAAATTAATTTACATGATTTATAAATTAATATATAATTTAATGATAAATATAAGAATTTCATAATATATATTATAATTAAATAATTTATTAAATTGCTTAGCGTGTGTTTGGCCATCACGTTTAGAGTGGTATACACGTAAGTAGAGATAAAACTCTTTTCACGTATTCATTTCGGATTGTGTGAAATCATTCTCCTAATGATATTCTAAACGGGTAGTTAATACCATTTAAAAATGAATCGGATGCCAAGGTGGTATACTATTGTTATATTTTAACCGTGCATAAACTGATTCAAATTTAAGACGTGGACAGGTCAATTCTGTTAAGAATTTACCAGTAATGTTTTTTTTAGATAAGGGTATTACCCAGGGTATCCACCGCCAGCAACAGTGACTAATCCCCTCGCTGATTTGTGCGGGCTCCTCGATGGGAGGGACAGCTGGCCCTGGGAAGCTGCTGCATGCCCAAGGCAGGGTTTGAACCCC
>JANTPZ010076555.1:831-16384 GCA_025593235.1 Vachellia pachyceras | reverse complement strand
GATTCAACACCTCGGTCTGTCCATCCGACTGAGGGTGATACGCCGAAGAATATTGCAGCTTGACACCGAATAAGCGAAATAATTCTTTCCAGAATTTGTCGCAGAAGAGGGGATCTCTATCCGTGACAATTGACTTAGGGAAGCCGTGCAACTTGACGACGTGATCCATGAAGACTTGTGCAACGTCCACCGCTGAAAAGGGATGTCTCAAGGCAATGAAATGACCAGCCTTGCTAAGACGATCGACAATGACTAGAATAGTAGTTTTGGCGAAAGACTTCGGCAACCCGCTGATGAAGTCCATGGAGAGTTCCGACCAAATGTGATCTGGGACTGGTAACGGCTGAAGCAACCCTGGCGAAGCCACGGTCTCATATTTAAAACGTTGGCACGTCTCACATTCGCGCACCAAGCGGCGAACGTCCTTTCCCAGTCCCTTCCAATAAAAAACGGCTGAAATGCGTTTATACGTTGGTGTCATGCCTGAATGTCCCCCCGCTGCGTCTGCGTGAAAATACTGAAGTAGGTCGGCCCTCAATGTTCGGTCTGCACCGACCACCAGCCGTCCCTTTCTTCGAAGAAGCTTGCCCTCCCAAGAATAGTGGTTGTGGGAGGCTGGCTCGCGTTCTAGCTCCTGGATAAGTTGCTGTATTTGGTCATCGGTGGCCCAGGATTGACGCACCCTCTCGTAGAGTTCCGTAGTCGGGGAAGTCAGGGCAGCCAGGGATCTTTCATGACAGCGAGAGAGAGCGTCAACGGCTATATTCTCCCTTCCACGGCGATATTCTATCTCATAATGAAGGCCCCATAGTTTATTAACCTATTTAAGTTGCTACGGTGAAACAGAGCGCTGTTCCAACAAGTGCTTGAGAGGGAGATGATCTGTGCGTATGACGAATGTGCGGCTGAGGAGGTACGAACGCCATTGTTTTACGGCAAAAATGATGGCCATCAGTTCCCTTTCGTATGCTGATAATACCCTTGTTCTCCCGCTGAATGCCTTACTTGTGAAGGCGAGGGGATGCCCCTGTTGAACCAACACTGCACCCATTCCGGAGCTCGACGCATCCGTTTCGATGATGAATTTATCATTGAAGTTTGGCAGTCCCAACGTAGGTGGGGATGACATTGCCTCCTTGAGCTTCATGAATGCTTGCTCTGCCTCCTGTGACCATTTGAAGGTTGCCCCCTTCTTCAACAAGTTTGTCAGGGGCTGGCATATAGTCCCAAAGTTTCGAATGAATCTTCTATAATACCCTGCTAGACCCAAAAATGCTCGTAATGCCCGTAGTGACGATGGCACTGGCCATTCCTGAATAGCTGCCAGTTTATTAGGATCGGCTTGTACTCCCTTGGAGGATATACGATGGCCCAGATAGTCGACCATGGTTGTCGCGAAGGTGCATTTGTTACGCTTGGCGAAGAGGCTGTGTTCACGGAGCAAGGTTAAGGCTCTGTTTAGATGTTGCAAGTGTGCCTGCCAATCGTTGCTATATACCAGGATATCATCGAAGAAAACAAGAACAAATCTGCGCAGGCAAGGGCGGAAAACAGAGTTCATCAAGCCTTGAAAGGTGGCGGGTGTGTTACTCAACCCGAAAGGCATAACGAGGAATTCATATAACCCTTCGTGCGTTCGAAATGCTGTCTTGTGCACGTCGTCAGGATGCATGCGTATCTGGTGATAGCCCGAGCGGAGATCTAGCTTGGAGAAGTAATGCGCTCCCTTGAGTTCATTAATCAGCTCTTCAATAAGGGGTATGGGGAACATGTTCTTCACGGTTGCCTCATTAAGACGCCTGTAATCGACGCAAAACCTCCATGTGCCGTCTTTCTTATGTATCAGAACCGCGGGTGTTGTGAATGGGCTCTGGCTGTCGCGTATGAATCCCATATTTAGCATTTGTTGGACTTGCCTTTCTATCTCGTCCTTCTGCACCGGACCGTAACGGTATGGGCGAGCACTTACAGGCACCCCTTCCTTCAAAGGTATCCTGTGGT
This sequence comes from Vachellia pachyceras, assembly GCA_025593235.1. Taxonomy (NCBI): domain Eukaryota; kingdom Viridiplantae; phylum Streptophyta; class Magnoliopsida; order Fabales; family Fabaceae; genus Vachellia; species Vachellia pachyceras. The sequence continues at coordinate 14,383 of JANTPZ010076555.1, read as the reverse complement.
CAATGTTTCGTGGGGGTGGTAGTCGATGAGGTTCGGCGAAGACGTCATCGAATGCATGCAGGAGCTCTTCTAGTTCCCTTTGTTGTACGGGTGAAAGGGGAGGGTCTTCCTTTATGGCTGTTATGACCGCTGTATCGGGAGGAATTGCACACACAAGGAAAGAATGAGCCGCTCGTCGTAAGTCAGTCGCCACTGATTCGTTGTCTAAGATGTCGATAGGTGGTGATCCAAGCCCACGGAGTTCACAGATACGGCCCTCGTGTAAGAAGGCCATGAAACCTTGGCACATATCCAAGATAATTCGCCCTAGGCGCTCCAACCATTGGGCTCCCAAGATAACGTCAAACGTGCCCAATTCCATCGCCAGAAAGTCGTCTTCAAACGTAGTGCCCGCCATTGTTCAGGATACCTTGTTACACCGTCGGCTTATAACCATATCTTGGCCTCCGGCCGTGCTCACCCGGAGATCGGGACCTCTGCAAATGGGGAGGTGCATTCTTTTAGCAATGGAGAGGTCGATCACGTGTACTGCCTGAGTCAATGAGGACGATCACCCGCTGCCTTTTAACGTATGCTTCCACCTTCAGCGTAGAGTACCCCTTACGTCCTTCCACTGCGTTGATGGTGGCATGGGGTGGGTTGTCAGGTGGTCCGTCCAGTGTGTCCGTCATGTCCATAAACTCCTCTTCGTCCTGCGCGGGAATGACGAGCATCATGATTTGTGACTCCTTGCATCGGTGGGAGCTGGTGTATTTATCGTTACACCAGTAACAGAGACCCTTGCGCCTACGTTCTTCCATGTCTTTTTTTGATAGGGTCAAGGAGGGTCTCTTCGCTGTTGAGTTCGTAGACAATGGGGGCACGTGGTCTCGGTGAAGCAAGGGTATCACAAAAGGCTCTAAGAGATCGTTCCTGTATGCGAGCCATTTGCATGAGGCTTGCCAAACTTGTAGGTTTAAAGGCGTCCACCGCGGATTGAATTTCGGGTCGCAGCCCGCCAAGGAAGCAATTCATCGCAACGTCGTCCGGTATATTTATCTCTGTAAGTAGGTCATCGAAGGCCTCTATGTATTCGTCGACAGTCATCGTGGTCTGATGTAAATGCTTGATCTGCACCATTGGGTTTAAGAGTCTAATATCTGTAAATCGTGCCTCCATCTGTGCGAAGTACTCCTCCCAGTTAACGTCTTCCTCGCGCCTCTGTTTCATGAATGTAAGGTGCCATTTAAGAGCCTTGCCTTCGAGATGAATGCTGATGAGACGAACCTGTTGATCGTTCGGTGTTCCATCCACCGTGAAGAATTGACGGCACCTATAGGACCATCCCCTAAAGTCATTGTCGTCGAACTGTGGAAACTCGACGCGGCTATGACGAGTTGGCGGAAGGTAATGGCCCGTATTGGCATGGAACGTTCCAAATTGCATCGGTGTTTGGCGTGCGACGCTGCTCGTCGAACCCCCCTGTTGTTCGCCCATTCCGGGGGGTGTGAGATTCGTCATGGCCACGTTGATATCTTGTAGGAAGTCCTCAATGCGGAGTATAGATTTCTTGATGTCCCCGATTTCCCTGGTGTGTTGTTCCAATTGGGCCCGATTGTGTTCTGTTGCTACCGCGTGATCGTCGAAGCGACGCTCGATGTCGGTGATCTTATCGGATGAGCGCGTCTCCGGTGCCATGATCAGCGGCCGGCTCTGATACCAGTTGGTACAGAGTCGCGGAGCGGAGAGAAGAAAAGCAAGAAGAAGAAGAAGAACTGACTAAATTCTCATTATTCGCGTTCACAGTACAAGACTCCACACTCATATATCTTGTGTGGTGATGCAACAGATAACGGCTACTCCTAATTGACTCGAAGCCGTTATTCTACTGATCCTATTACAGCTGGCCACGTGTTAGATCCGTGTCCTTCCCGCCTCTCATTTCTTTCTTCCACATTTATCATGTAACACATGCATATGTCTTTAAATATCATATCACTGGTTTTAGCATTAAATGTGCAGCTAGATGGGTCTGCAAGTCACAAAGTTTGAAGAATAAACCTTATTGTAAATAACTTGTGAATAGTGCAACTTGTTATGATTTTTGTATTATATATTGATATGGATCCCTTTTTTTTAATTGTTGACATTGTACTTTTGCAGGATGGTTTTAAAGATGATTCTTTGAGGATAATGAAAGATATAGAAAGAGTTAACGCTAGCTGTCAGGTTTGTTGAACCCTCCCTCCTTTACTTGCTCGGAATTTTGACGTTTCCATCAACTATATGACCATACATGCAAAGAGCGTAGTTTAGAGGCACTTATGCACACTTTTTCAGTTGTACCAGCTCCCATACTCTTTCTGTCCTTCTAGAATTAGTTTACCGCAATCAATGTAGGAAGTAAAACAGCACTTTAGTCTTTTCATTGAAAGTTGAAACCAAGTTTTATTTCAACAATTAAAGCTCAGTTTATGGATTATTTGACATGAGAATGCTTCCCCCACTCCCCTAGTGCATCTGTGTGAAGATGAAATCTCTCTGATTGATGCCAATAGGTATAATATGATAAAATTTGAATACAAATGACACTGAAGTATTGTTTCTAGCTGAGGCTAACTATCTTTGAAGAAGTATCTTTGACGTGTTTACTATTTATGCAGGCGTCATTGTGTCAGATTGTACATGATTCAAGTCAAATTTGATAACTTCTATGCTTATCTAAGAAAATTTTTAGACACTGATTGTCGTATATGATCTGATTTTTTCTCTGGTATATATGTCTGCCCTTCAGGTTCTTCTGTTTTCTGCTACATTTAATGAAATTGTGAAGAATTTTGTTTCGAGAATAGTTAAGAAGGATCACAATCAGCTTTTTGTAAAGAAAGAAGAGCTATCTTTAGAAGCAGTGAAGCAATACAGGGTGAATTGTCTTGACGAACTCTCCAAGATTGAAGTGATCAGAGATTACATCTTTGAAATAGGAGAGAACGTGGGCCAAACTATCATCTTTGTGCGCACAAGAAATAGTGCAAGCATGTTGCACAAAGCACTTGCTGATTTGGGCTACGAGGTCACTTCTATACAAGGCGCTCTTCAGCATGATGAAAGAGATAAGATTGTCAAGGAGTTCAGAGATGGCTTGACTCAAGTTCTAATATCAACGGATGTTCTTGCCCGGGGCTTTGATCAGCAACAGGTGCTGGATTTCTTATATTATCTCAAGTACCGTTTTGGGTATATGTTTTCACCTCTTATCTGCCTCTCAATGTCATGACGTTCTTTCATTTTATTCCTCTTCAGGTTAATTTGGTTATTAATTATGATCTTCCGGTGAAACACACTGCGGGGTATACTCGTGAACAGGAGCCCGATTATGAGGTGTATTTACACAGGGTTGGGAGGGCTGGACGTTTTGGGCGCAAGGGTATACATCTAGTTCATAACTTTTTATTCTGTCTTTTAGAATCCGATCTTTATCCTTGTAGTGTGAAAAATTTTCAGTCTCCCTTCTAATCATTACTTTTCATTTGAAATATGAAATCTGCCCTGCCTCTTGTTTCACGTGATCCTGCAGGGGCTGTATTTAACCTCATATGTGATGAAAATGATGCGAATGTAATGGCGAAGATTGAGAAGCACTTTGGCACCCACTTAACTGAGGTATGTTTTTGGATAATGGCGGTATTAATTTTATTGATCGTGTTCTGTAAGCCGTGTCGACAGAATGTTGAGCCTGCAATTTTCCTACTACGATAGGTATTCTTATTGCAAGTTGTGAATCTTGCATGATCTAATTACGTACTTTCTTGGTGTCCCTGGGTTGCAGGTCCGAGAAAAAAGCGTTGAAGACTATAAAGGAGCTCTTAGGGAGGCTGGTTTATTGCAATGAATTGAAGCTACATCTGCTACAGGGAATCCACAAATTTTTGAATTCACATTCACTTATCAGTGACTTCTCTTTTGCTTGTTTATTTTTCAAACGGGAATATATGGTGTAGCCATCGTTCTCTCCAAAATCTGTTTGAATCGTGAGTTTGTATTTTGTAATGGGGGTAATCTTCAGACTAGACTTCAACTTTCATTTTACTTAAAAATTCGCACCGGGAAAGCTAGCAAAGCAGAAAACACAAACAAACCTGAATTATATACAATTCTCTCCTCTCTCCATTTTCTCTCGCTAACAATTGAAGGATAAAGAGAAGCAACAGGCAACGGGAAGCCAAAATTTCAATCATCCATGTGTTGAAGATGAGGCAAGGGAAATCTAAGAATTGCAGCCACGCCCGTTAACTGGGTTAGCTGTTCTGCGAAGGCGTGCATTGTGGAATACACAAAGGCCTTCCCTCCCCCTTCTTTCGCTGATTTAACCAGACTCGCGTACTTTTGCCTCGTCCCCGTCTCTGCGTTCCTGTACAGTTCATCCGTTACCAGAAGCGTCTCGATGGCCATCATCTCATGCGCAGCCTCCACGTTCTTGGGACCATAACATGCTCGATCCGAATTGCACATCAACAATTCCCATAGCTCTTTGAAAGCTCGAATCTCTAATCCAACCTCACAGTCTTTGATCATGTTCATCACTCTGCTATCATCCAAAACCTCCTCCAGACCACTCTTACGCCCCGAGCTCGTTGCCACAACCACAATTCTTGATTTGTTGTCTTCAATGGCCTTGATCTTTAACCTTTTCGCTTGCGAGATCAAGAATCCGCGAAATTCATCTTTCGTCTAGGCTGGACCCGCAATGGCCACGCACTTGATTTTGACAAAATCGACATGCTTTACAAATGCGCTAAAAACATCCTGGAAGAACACGTTGCATGAGGAATCTCTTCTTCTAGCAGCCGGTGAAGTTTCGATCGTAGAACGAAGCGTATTAACCCTCTTTCCTAGCAAGTAGAGATGCGCGCGATCCTCTTGAAAGAGAAGCACAACGAGATCAGCACCCGGAGATTTCTCAGAGCTTTCGCTTAAGGCATCCACGGCGTTGGAATCACAGCTCTTCTTGTGGAGTTCAAAGGCTTTGTTCGTCTCGAGAGTCAGTGTGTGGAATGAGCCGGCGGCAACGTAGGGGTTGGAGTTGATGTTGTTGCCTTGGACGCGCAAGGTGGAGGAGTCTTTGTGGAAATCACGGCGCATGACTTTGATGTGGAGGGTGACATTCACGCGGGAAGCGGTGTTCTTGGCGGATTGAAGGTGGACTTTGCGGGTGGTGTGGGTGGAGACGACATCGCCTGGGGCTATGAGATTGTAAACGAGCCATAGGTCATCGGGTTCTTCCGGGATGAGTTTCACCGTGCCTGTCTCGTTTAGTATCGGATGCTTGTCAACAAGTTTCATGGCTGCCTCAAGGAAAAGTTGCACGAGAGAAATGGTTTTTGGAACCGAACGATGACAGGGTAAATTTGTGTCTTGGATATTTTTGATACCTTTGTCCAGGACAAAAAAAATTCTCGTTTTGGGAATGCCTGAAGATTGTGGGGTTGTTGATAAATTAGCCTTTTTGTTGGGCACTTCAAAATGTGCGGATAACGAAGGCAAAGTATTATGGGTGGTAGCCGCGGGGTTTAGATTAGTTTGGGACGGGTAATGAACTTAGGATACTCCAGGATACCGGATGGTTTATAAAAAAGTGTAATAATAGTCTATACCTGTAGACTATTACAGATATCGGTAGTATATTTATTCTGAACAAGAACAAAAAGATATTAATATTATGCCAATTAAATCTGACTTGAATCTTGGAAAGCCATTTTGGCATAGAAGCAATGACCTAGTTTAGAGATCGTGATGGTTACTTGTCTATCTGCATGTTTGGCAATCACGTTGAGATTTATATTTATGCAAATCGAGATAAAACACATCTCACATATTTATTTCAACTATTCCCAAACACAATATGGATAGAGTTGACTTGTTCACCTTATCGCTTACCGTAAACGTACGGGTCGTAAATACTATAAAAATATCGTCCCGAGTTGTCAAGAGTCTAGCTTTGATCGATTGGTGTACAGAAAGCAAAATTGTCGCAAAAAAAAATGCTCTAATGAACAATTAGAGAAGCAGGGTTTGCCTTATACGCTAGTGAAGTGGTGCAATAGGATGAACTGACCATTTAGACTTAATTAACCAGTACGTGCATGGGATGCAGAAAGTTTATTGTTTCAAAATTCAGTAAATTTGAGCACGATGAATGATACAAAGTCAAGATGGCCGTGAGTCACAAAGGATAGACAGTACAGAAAACACCATTCGTCTTCTAAATATATTAAAAACCTCGTATTTAAAGCTAGCAAGTCACATAAGATACAGATATATTAAAAAAAATCTCAAGCTGTACATACGAATGCATCTCGTTGATAAAAGACAGTATTCCAATTTTAGTATTTAAAGAAAACACCATTCGTCTTCTAAATATATTAAAAACCTCGTATTTAAAGCTAGCAAGTCACATAAGATACAGATATATTAAAAAAAATCTCAAGCTGTACATACGAATGCATCTCGTTGATAAAAGACAGTATTCCAATTTTAGTATTTAAAGAAAACACCATTCGTCTTCTAAATATATTAAAAACCTCGTATTTAAAGCTAGCAAGTCACATAAGATACAGATATATTAAAAAAAATCTCAAGCTGTACATACGAATGCATCTCGTTGATAAAAGACAGTATTCCAATTTTAGTATTTAAAGAAAACACCATTCGTCTTCTAAATATATTAAAAACCTCGTATTTAAAGCTAGCAAGTCACATAAGATACAGATATATTAAAAAAAATCTCAAGCTGTACATACGAATGCATCTCGTTGATAAAAGACAGTATTCCAATTTTAGTATTTAAAGAAAACACCATTCGTCTTCTAAATATATTAAAAACCTCGTATTTAAAGCTAGCAAGTCACATAAGATACAGATATATTAAAAAAAATCTCAAGCTGTACATACGAATGCATCTCGTTCATCAAAGACAGTATTCCAATTTTAGTGAAAACGAGGATACTAATGACCTCCAAAAGGATGGCTACTATATGGGCAAGAATAAATCCACAAACAAATGCATACATCAATTTCCTCGAACAGAGAAGAAGCTAGCTTCTAAATATGCATGTCCCCTACGTGGCTATCATACACTTGATGTTCTAGATGCAAGCTGCACGAGAGCTCTCTTGTGGTAATTGGCACGAAGCTTCTTGTATTTCTGGACGAAAGTTCCAAGATCAATTTCTCCATCAAGGAGTTGCTGGTGCAGATTTTCAGATTCCTCGTCTGTCTTACTTATAGCCTCTGCAAAATCATCATCGGAGATTTACCATATCCATAAGCCCCAGCAATAAATAGGTATGAACTATCTTGCTATCACCAGAACTGCAAGTCAAATCATTTCATATCATACCTTGAAGCTGTTGGAGAAGGGAAGCTGGAGAGCTGAACTTCAATGCTTGTTCTTTCTGCTTCTCAAGTTCATTTAGTTTCTCTTGAGCAGTGGCTAACTCAGTTGTCCGAATTATTCTGCACTGTTCCCAAAGGAGAGGCGCACAATGTTCAATCATCAGCACAAGATAAATTTTGTGATCTAGGGTTAGAATATAACAGCAGTAAGCAAATAAATTTCTCATGCTGTCCAAAACAAATTTGTGATGAATTAGTTGACATGTGTGTGACCAGGCAGGCCTTGTATTTAATGGTTTTGCAGGGCCCAGTTTTTGCATTTTTTCTAATTTTATTTTTTATGGCTAATCTGGACATCCTTAATTCAAGTCAGTACTTTATACGGTGCCAATATATATATCCTACAGCATAAGGTAAAAACGTTCATTGATGAATTTATATCATGGGTCAACCGTAGCTCAGCATTTGATCATTAATCTGGTAGACATAAGAACAATTATAATTTAAAAAACCAATAAGCTAACTTGTGCATTGCATGGGAAAGAATATCAATTGTTTGTGCGTTTCTCAGGAGCAAGTCATCTCACCTGATTTTTAAGTTCCATAATTCGAGGTTCCTTTTGCAGATTTTCCTCTGCAATTTGGGAGGGGGGGAGTTAAAAAGCGCTCAAACATTCAACTGCTAGCCACTAAAATACATACACACACACAAAAAAGAAGAAGAAGAAGGATTCAAATATATGCAACTTGCTCTGGTCAAAATATGTACGCACTCACCTGCAAGCTGGGTAGTCTCCTTGCAAAGTTCGTCTTTCAACTGATCAAATAGAAACAAAGAGTAGTTAAAAATATGAGCAGACACACAATCCAACCTCTGCAAGAGAATTGATGTAACTAAAAGAAGATTTACGCAGAGCACTAAGACTCCAAAATCCATTGTTTTCTGACAATCATTCGGTAAAAGAGATGAGAGAACATATTCCTTTCCTTTCACACAAAATCAAAGCATATAATATAATGTTACCGTTGTCATTATCCGACAATAATCCTACCCTTTTATTATATTTTCATTTAGAAACACAATGGACGTTTTTTATTCACAAAAGCACCTTTTTCATTACTTTTTCCAATACATTATAAACCAAAAAGGAGATTTATTTGCAATGGGATTCAATAGTTGAGCACGGTCAACAGATCTCAACTGTTCCCAGCAGCTTCTTACTCTGGTGCCATGTTTTCTTCAATGGTAGCTTTCTTTCCCAAAAATGTCAATATAAACCCACATACATGAAGGAAACATAGATCAGAAACCAAACACAGTCTCAGCACTTGCAAAGTCTCTCAAGTCCGAAATACTAGTAGCTCATGCATCATGCATGACAGAAAAATTAGGAAAAATCAATAGGCCAGCATAGGAAAGACAGATACTAGAACAAGCCATATGGGATACACAGCCAAACAGCTGCCAGCTACCTTTAGCAATCACATGAAATTAACTATTTTTAAAAATTTTAAATTTAGTTCAACTCCAAACCAATATCGCAATGGAGATGAAATATATATGTAACACTGAAAATTTTTAAATTTATAAACCAACATAAATACAATAGAGGCAACAGTAAGCAACTTACATTGTTTTGAATTTTGACCTGATCAAGCGAAAGAAAAAATTGCTGGTAGGCATCTTTGTCAGATAAAAGCTTCCGCAACTCATCAGCACTGAGTCATTTGTGAAAAGTGAATAAGAGAAACGAGTTAATCAATATTTAAATTTTTTTTTGGGGGGGGGGTGATCATATGATCAGAGTTACTAGGAATGCTAAGTGAAGCCACAAGGGCCACTCAGATAAGTATCCACAGACAGAATCCGAAGAAGAATAGGTTTATAATATCAGGACTTAAGAAAACAGTAACTTTAGAACCTGTGATCTCAAATGGAAGAATTATGATAAAAAAAACTAAATGTATTCAGATAAAGTTTGGAAAGTTTCATAAGAAAACAGATAATTTAAAGATTTTGAATTGCTAAATCCATGAAAGACTAAATGTTCCACAGACAAAACAGATATATCGTTACAGAATCCATAACTGAGTTCATTTCAAATGGCAAGGCTTAATTAAAAAAGTGCGCATATTGGGCATTCCATGTTTGCTGGTTGCATCTTGCAACCAAAATGTAAATTGCACAGAAAAATCAAATCTGAACTGTATTTGCTACCAAGTTCTACCCCGTTGATGTTTAGAGAAAAAAGATCCCCATGAACGCTTAAGTCTTAACAATAAGACTGTCACAGAGTGTTGGACCTCGTACTATTTAACGCATTTATAAAGCAAATTTAAATTTTGTTGCCAGATGACATTTTCAATTTCAAATTAGAAAAACTTCAAAAACATGACTTAACGTTGTTCAAAATAAGGTGTAACATACCTTTTGTCCTTCAAATGAGCTATAATTCCTGCAGCTTCAGTGGGAGAAACATGTGAAGGAGACTGCAATCTTTCTGTAGGTCTCTGTGACCCATAGCTGCTTGAGGAAGTGCCACTTGGTGTTGCAGGCCTAGAAGAAGCGGGTGAGGTCACTACAGATGGAGGGTACCAGGACTGGGTAGAAGTAGAACCTTCCTGTGGGCGTGGCTGCGATTGTCTGTCGGGTGATCCCCTGTATGTAAACAAGATAACGCTCATATAACAAAATGCAAATTGCACATCAAGATTATGAGATATTTTGTTCATGCTCGTTTCATAATAACGTTAACAATGAGCTTTCATATTTATCTGAAAAACAAAACAAAGAGTGGGCACATAAATTCAATTTTGTTTTTAAAAAGTGCAATATACACAAGACCTAAGGTAATCAATGTAACCAAAATACATAAATAAATATATGATTCAGCCTATAGGGGGAGGATGACCGATGACAGAAGATAATATGAAGTCCTCTTTAACGATCAAGGTCAACATCATCCACGGATGGATAATATACATGAACAACAACGAAAAGTATGCTTGCTACATCAAAAGGGCCGATAAGTGTTATTGTAATCGATCCTCAATGAACGGCACCGAAGGGAGCAAATTCCGTGAAAGAAGAATCAAAAGCCGCGGATAAAGCTAGATAAGGGTTTGCGAAGACAATTACCAAAATCTAAACATTCCGAACTAGATCCAAAATCCTGATCCTCAGACCGATGAAGGAAGAAAGCGAACTAATCCTGGGAGACACAGAGAATATCAACGAATCTATCTCAAATACTTTTGTGAATCGGTTCTGGTTCTGTTCTTGCTTCCAACGTAGTTCTCCCCAAGGTCGAAAGCAACGCTTTGAACTTTCGGTACGCGCTGTCCTGTTTATTTAAACTCATTCTCGGTTATACAACATTGGTTTGTTCAGGGTAAACCAACAAACTAAATATTTTAAACTATACGTAATCTAAACATAATCAAACGTATAAATAATTACTTTTAAATAATATATTTAATTTTTTTAATTTTTAAGAAAATTAGTTAGCTCTTAGGTGAAGCGTTAGAGATAATAGTTTAATACTAGTAATCAAAAGAAAATTTTATCCGAAATAAGAAAATAAAAGATATGCTATTTTATCAGTTATATCTTTAATAAAAATATTAGATATTTTAATAAAAATAAAAATAATAAATATATAAAATATATTAAAATTTTCAATATTTTGTACAGCTGTATAAAAGAACGTGATCAACATGTGATAATCTTTTTACATAACTAATATCCATATAAAAATATCAATTATATTTTTGAAAATTAGTTTGGATGTGATGAAGCCTTTCCCGCATCTTGTCTAATCTTGTTTAAAAATAATTTTAGACGCAAGAATCCTGTTCCAAAGTAATTATGAGGATAAGACAGATGTGAACACCTCCGATGGGTTTAACACGTTATGAGAAATTTGCCATTCCTATCAAAGACAACCCTTGTGGCAAATTATTCCCTTTGCGCTACTACCTTTGATTTTTTATTATTAATTTAAGAACTAGTCAACCTTTTTGAAATATCAGAGAAGCTAAATCAATTGCCAAAAAATATTTATTTATGTCTATAATTAAATCATGTATCAAATTATAAGTCAGAAAAATCAGTTTAAATAAAATGGCATATTTTAAAGCAATTTATTAATTAACTAATTCTTATATTAAAGATAAAAGGATGTAGTATTTTTCTTTTTTGATGTTTATAAGTGTCATATGTTCTCTATGATGTGGTTAAAAGCCTATGTGTCTGTCTATCAAAGTGTTAAAAAATTAAGTTCACATAGGTTAAAATAAAACTTTTCTCATATACTTTTTTTATAACAGATAAATAATATTTTTTTGGTATAAACCATCAAGTATCCTGGGGTCATTGTCTGCCCCAGATTAATCCGGACCCCGAGGAGACCTTACGGTGGTAACGAGGTACCGATGGGATAACCTCTTTGAGGTTGCGTTAATTATCGCGGCTGTCACTCTCCAATGTTCAAACCCTCGTTCTAAGAAATGCTGATAGTAACCCTTATCAACTCTACCAAACATCTATGAGTAACCGACAAATAATGTTGAAAAGGTAATATCAATCGCTAATAGCAATGCGTCATTGTGTAAAATCCACGCTTCGCATAGGTCTCTCTCCTTTTAAGCTTAATCTTGAGGCCCAATTCATTTTGAGTCCACGCAGTTATAAAACGAAATCGGGTCACTCTATCCTGTAAAAGTTGGGTCCGTTTGGTTTCGAACTCCCACGGACATCGTCCTTTTAGGGCTTGTTTGGTTGAGGGGAAGGAGAAGGGGATGAGAGGGGATGAAAAATGAATCTCTCCCCTTATTTGGTTTAAATTTTTGGAGGGTAGGGGACCCAAAATATGCCACCTCATTCCCTCCCCTCCCCTTACTTTGATTCTCTCCAATTTAGGGGTTTTTGGAGGGAATCAAAAAACTATGACTAATTTGCCTCCTCAATTTTATTATATTCCCATCCATACCCCTGGTATCCTCTACTCTCTAAAAGCAGTTCAGTTAACAAACACTTTTTTCCTCCTTTACTCTTCGGATGTTTTGCCAGTTACAAGTTGGATTACGGTAGCAAGTTAAGCATAAATTAAGTATTGTGATATAATGCTACATATAAATCCTATTTTTAATTATTTAAATAAATTATATAAGGGAAGTGCCTTAATAATTGTTTTGATTAATTAAATAGAATGAGTGATTAATTTTCATGAGTGAAAACTAATTTAAATAAATTGTAGAGGTAAATAAATATAAATCCACGTAAAATGGTAAATTGATTATTAACTTCTCTCCCTTCCCCTCCTGAACTAAATAAAAGATCATTAAAAATCCTCCCCTTTCCTTCCCCTCTAACTAAATCAAATAAGGTAACCTTATACCATTCCATCCCTTTCTATCCCTTCATATCCATCCCTTCCCTTCCCCCTCCATCAAACCAAACATAGCCTTAACATCTTAAGCACAGCTTTATTTTGTTTGCCTGTTGGTACGATTTTATTGAATTACATTCATAAGGCAAATGATCACCTAAAGTACCAACATTTTAATGAAATGGTTTAATCTATTACGGCACGGTGAATTAATATTTGAATGTTCACTGAAAAATACGTCGCAGACTTGTTGCCATGCCGAGCCTATATCTTGCTGTCTTCAACTGAGCCAAGCTGTTTTGTGTGTATCGTATTTTTGTGGACAAGGATTGATGATTTGCCTTTTCTTTTGGATGGATGTTTAATCTGATTCAAATACAAGAATATCAAGCAAAGCATGCCTTAACAGGAAGGTCTTGCCATTTTTATTATGATGTATCGTGCCGTCGTTGTCGTATGTATGGGAGAGAAGGCACCTTTATTTACTTGGCTCTTGGTTTGGATGCGAAGTAGAGGTGGTAAAACGGGTCAACCCGCGGGTTGCGGGCTGGCCCGCCGAGTTGGCGGGCTGGCGCGGGCCAGCCCGCGGGTTAGTTCTCTGTTGGTGGGCTCGGAAATCCCAACCCGAGCCCGCCAAAAAATACTTTTTATTTTTTTTATTTATAAAATTAATATTTTTTAAATTTTTATCCAATTTTTTTCTATAAGATTGTATAATTTCATGTTTCTCTTTCAAATCCTATCAATAAGTGTTCAATAATTTCTTTAAAATAGCATTTAATATTACT